>OOFE01028286.1:0-13393 GCA_900323365.1 Monocentris japonica
GGGGTGGGGGGGGGGGGGGTCTTTCTTGGGGGAAATGAAGGCAGGGTAGGACCTAGTTATCACCGCTGTATCTTTACACATCAAAGCCCCATTGTGGCAGGAAAAGAGACTGCACGCGCTCTCTAACTGCACCTCATTTGGTGGCTTCCTTTGAGGGGGAATACTCCAACAGGCTCTGCTTTGCACTTTTGGTAGGTGGGAGCGTCCAATTTGAATCAGTTAGATCCTATCTCCAGTGGGCTTATTGAAATGTAAACCTGTGACATGAAAGACGCGCGCTAATGACAGTCAACGGGATAGCTTTGCAAACAATAGGTGCATGTTCAATTGGCTGTTGGATAGCGCAGTCAGACGGGAAGGAAATACAGTACATGATAGAGTGAGCTCAAACTTTTGACATGGTTAAGAAGTAACCTAGACAGTAATGAAAGGATATAGACATAAAATATTTTAAGATAAGATAGAAAAAAGCATGTTAACCCCTTGGCCTGCTCTTTCCATGAAATAGAACTAGGTAAATCCGGGTGAAAGCTGTGATTCCTTATTGATTGCACCTATTATATCCACTTCAGTCATGGAGGGGGATGAAGGTGAGGAGACAGTTAAAGAGGGTTTTAGTCCTCTTGACAATCATGGACATGCATTGTGCAGAATACAGCCATTTTACTTGAATCCTCACCATGAATGAAATTAAACTTTTCTACCACCTTTAAACGGTGCATTTCATTTTTGGTCAAATATTTCATAAAATACCACGTTCATTCATAAATATCATGACTGCTCTCTCTGTCCTGTACCAGTTGTGCCAGGTGCTGAGTCCTACATCCATGCTGTGCCAGGCCCCAGAGCTGCCCATCAGCCTGGCTAAGCAGCGAGATGTTCCCGAGAGGCCTGACGAGTTTGGCTTTAAACTGGACGATGTGCAGGCTCTGATGGCGCTCAACAACACCAACTTCATCTACTACCCCAACCCTGAGTTTGAACCACTCAGTGTCTCTGGGGTGCTGGAGCTTAAGCCTGGATCACCCATTATACTGAAGGTATAGGGACATGGTTATCTCTCTCTCTCTCACACACAGATGTTATCGATTCCATGTGTATGGATCTATGTGTGTGTTACAGTATCGGCACCTACATCCCTATTGGCTTTAAAGGCACAGAGAGATCTGCCAATATTCATGGACATCATTGTATATCATCAATTAATTTCACTGCCAAAACCCCTGTTATGCTCACTCTAATTGCAGTATGTTTACTGTAATATATTCTAGGGTCATTTTGTAGAACAATTTGTATGGTTGATTATATGTAATGTAATTTTGTAATGTATCAATACTTTCCTCCAGGGGCGGAACTTCCTTCCACCGACCAATAGTGGCAATGGAAAGCTGAACTACACTGTTCTAATTGGCGAGAAGCCCTGCATGTTAACCGTGTCAGACACCCAGCTGCTCTGTGAGTCACCCAACCTGACGGGACGGCACAAGGTCCTGGTGAGTGACACAACACATGCACACAAAGATGAGAAAGAGATAGAGAGAGAGAGACAGACATGACAGATAGATAGGTCTTGTGGAGAAGACAGACAGACAGACCCAATGATCGATTGACAGTTTGACAGACAGACAGACATTCCTCATGCTGCTTTCTATCCATCTCCTTGTCCACTTCCAGACAGACTGCAGCTCTAATCCAATCAGCATTGTGGTGCCTGTTAGTGCCCACAAGCAGACAGGAGAAACAAACAAATAAGCCTTCAATAAGAAGGATTAGGGTCCCGGCAAACTCAATAAAGGTTCCATTTGTGGTTCTGACAGGGACCACTTTGAGCGATGCGCTTCCTGAGCCTGCCACCTGGACCCAGCGCCATAGAGACAGCTGTAAAACAATGGGCAAATACTCAAACACACATAAAAAGACACACACAAAGACCCACAAGCCTCTCCGAGCTTTGATGTTGATGAAGTATGAGTGATGTTCACACTGAATGATTTCCCAGACACAGAAAGGCTTTGCAGACCCATAAGCGATTCAGAGAGTGATTCAGAGAACCATATTATGTTATGCTTCATAAAACATTTGGGTTACGTCTTTGCCTCGAGGGACAGTGTATCTATAGTTCCTTCTAGATTCGATTGCCTCTTATTTCTCTTATTCTAAGGTCAGAGGATATCACAATTTAACCACTTGTATCACATTTTATTTTCAGTGCAACATAGTTTCATGCCACTACTCAGGAAAAACCTTGCACCCCCCAAAATAAACTTTCCAGGAAAATATATTTGTGTACGTCTATGCAGTAATCCCCTGTCTATCCCTGCCAAGGCTCGCGTGGGTGGCATCGAGTTTTCCCCGGGAGTGGTCCACATCACGTCGGACAGCCCTCTCAGTAGCACGGCCATCATTGGCATTGCGGCAGCCGGAGCTCTGCTCATCCTCTTCATTGTGGTGGTGCTCATTGCCTACAAGCGCAAGTCTCGAGAGAGTGACCTCACCCTGAAGAGGCTACAGATGCAGATGGACAACCTGGAGTCACGTGTGGCACTGGAGTGTAAAGAGGGTAAGAGGAAGACTCTGTGGCTGTCTAGACGGCTTCTCCACATGCAACTGAGTTTTGCCAGTTTGCAAATGTTCTTCGCTTATGTTGTTTTCTGTTTGACAAGGCAAATCTCACTCTCACATAACTCGCTGGTTTTATCTTGTGAGTCACCTGGCTCTGAAAAACTTTCTCTTCTATTTATAACACTTTTAAGAATAGGAAAAGAGATTATGGGGACCGGATGGTTGTATGTCACATCAAGTAGAATGCAGCAGAAATACAAGTGGTCTGTGCACGATGTGCTGGCAAGTCAGTGGGTTAAGCACATACCATGTACTTCCACTACTTTGCTATGGGCCATCCCCTCTAGCTCTGACATATTTACTGTCATTTTATACTGTCTAATAAACTAATCCAATGACTGTATACTATCTAAAAGCAGAAGTGCCATAAAAATAGCATTGTAAAGTAATGACTTTGCCCCTCAGCCTTTGCCGAGCTTCAGACAGACATCCATGAGCTGACCAGTGATCTGGATGGAGCAGGAATCCCCTTCCTGGACTACAGGACCTACACCATGAGGGTCCTATTCCCTGGCATTGAGGAACATCCTGTACTGAGAGATCTGGAGGTACAATAGAGCGGTTCACTAACATGCCTAAGGATAATTTGGAACATTTACATCTATAGGGAGTAGCTTTAGAGGTCCTTTTCCCTTTGCATGGAGGTACATCTTGTACTTGGGGACGTGGAAGTACAGCTCTCTGCTAAAATGCCTGAGGGGAGTTTATAATATTTAGATTCTGCAGGCGTCACATCGTGGAGATTCTTATCCCTGGCAAAGAGGAACACCTTGTACTTAAGGAATGAAAGCCCATAGCCTCACTATATGTTTAGGTGTTCTTGTATGTGTGACAATCAGTCTCTGACATAAGTTGATCAACAAGTGAGGAGAATGTCTCACTCATAGGTTCCATTACAAGAAGTAGTCAGCTTCCTTGGAGTAGGCGTGTATGAGAATAGCTATGGGTACAAGAGGCTGTTACAAATATCCCAGTCAATTCAATGTCCTATTATCAATTATCTGTTTCAATGGAGTCAACAGACCTTATTCCCATGGTGGCCATTTTGAAATTATTTCACACTCAGGGTGGGAAACTCTACTCGGAAGAGCAAGTACAACCCAGCTATGTACTACTGTTGTGTACCAAGGTGCACATCATAAATGTTGTGAATTGGACATTATTTCAGATTCCCCACTGGAAAACATATGAAAAACGAATGGATATAGGTTCACATATATATGTGTAATATATTTGTCCCACTATAGCTAGCTACAGAATCTAGCTAACCAGTAAGCTAGCTAACTTCCCTGTTTAATTCAAGTAGTCATTGTAGTTGTTCCTGAGATTGCTACGTTAGCTAATTTGAGAACTGTTAGGTCTGTATGAAGTCCCCACTTGCCTTACATGTTGAAGTAACCCTAGTTTTGTGCATATGCCTGTTCAAAATGCTGTGAGAACAGGGTCAGTAGCACAAATGTGTGTACCTGGTCTTTCTCTGCCAAATACAATTTCAACACAATTGCAATACAATTAGCCTCATTTGAAAAGAGAGCAAAATGAGCAAGCAAATTAACAATGTGGTGGGTCACAGCAGGTGAAATTGACACCGATGTTGTTTGTGTTGCCATCTAGTAAACAAAAGCCTTTTGACAGCCGACAATGACACTTATTCAAAAACAAACAAGCGGCCCTCCAATCACAAGTGTCCTCTCATTAATAACTCTTAACGATATGTGACACTGGACTTTTTTCCCTGTCCACCTCAAAAACAAATTAAAAGTCAATCAGTAAGAAAAGTGAAAAAAAAATCAAGTCATTTATCCCCAGTGGTGACGTTGATAGACAGCCATAATTGAGCAGGTCGTCTTGTTCCATTAAGAGAATGATGGACCCCCATTTCACTGCCCTCAGGGTTGGCCACTATATGCCTGATGAGAATTTCACAGTAATAAGCAATATTAATTATGTTTTAATTGGTATAAATGTCAATCTGTATGAGGAGTATAATGTGGAATGGGAGCCTAATGAAAGAAGCAGCAGGCTTGTCTAAGGCGGTTGATGGCTGGTTAATTGTTATTGATGTGTCGGAGATTGTAAAGTGTAAGTTTTTGACTGTGGGCTACATAAGAGTTGGAAATGAGGGGAATGGAAACACTCTCTAGGTTTACTTAAACAATGGGGTGTTTGTTCCTTTGTGCCAATACTGTAATATTCCAAACCATCAAAGCCGCTCTGTTTGAATAAAAAACTACCCATGAAAACATATTTAAACACAGTCACAGACTGACATGTCGGCTAAATAGAACCTGCATCTGGATGTATTTGCCTTATAACTGTTTAGGTCTATTCTTAGCAGTCTGAATCACTTTCTTTGTCGTCCGTTGCGGTTTTCCCTACATTTGTTTTTTTACTCTTTATGCACATTTTTCTCTTTCTTTTTCTTTTGAATGATCTTTGTCTGATGCTCTATTTTCCTTCTCGCTGTTTCTGTACAAATGAGAACACTGCAGCTTCAACACCCACAGACATTGTCATGTTACGGCTGTACCTGTCAACCCAAAACCACATACATTTCAGGGTTCCCATAAAGCGTGTGTATGGCTTAAGGCATCATGCTCCTTCTATGAATTGTCTCTGCTTGCTCCATGGTCCTAAGAGACATGCTTATACTGTGGTACTGTACAGTACATTCAATGGGTCTGTAATAGGATGGTACATAATTCACAGCGGATAGGGGTAGATGCAAGATGACAAGTCACACACACACCTCAATATGCCTCCATGCTTTGCATCTACAACCAATCCACAACTCTCACACCGACATGTACGCATGTGTGCGCACTTAGATACACACACGTGCACACACACAGGCTTACTCTGGAACACATGCGCAAATGCACACTGTACTCATCTTGTCAGGCAGTATGAAATTAGACTAGCAACCTAACAATAGCTCCCGACAGATTACGAGGGGTTCCTCCAGGACAGGTAAAAAGAGAGAACATATGCTGGTTGACAGCTGCATTGGGTGCAAAGAGAGGCTGTCTTGTCTGTGAGTGCTCTTGACAGATAAAAAAAAAATACATAATCTCCATAGGTGCAATTTATGAAAAATGGAGAAGAGGAGCACAAGCAGCGAGTGACTAGAATAAACGTTGCAGAGACAATCTGGGCCCAGGCAAGGGGAATTCGCATCGCCCCACACCCTTTCAACTTGCATTAGCTTGGAACATGGCACCATAATAAACACTCTCTCAATCGGGCTTAGTGTTTTCTTCCCTTTATTCTCAACCGTCAGAGTAAATGCAACAAAAGCTGGAAGATGTTAAGCTCATCATCTCCATAGACTCTGTCTCTCTCTCCCTCCCATCCTCACTGGTTAAGGTGACTTTATTAACTGATAATGGAGCTTACTGGGTGATGGATCAGCTGTTTAGGGAGGGAAGCTGTGCATGCTTTTGCTGTGGATAGCGCTTTTGTAATAACAGAATCTACATACCTGATCTAACAAAAATCCACAATCAGATGCATTGGCACAGTGAACTAAAGCTGGTATTGATTTTATGAGTCTAATAACATTAATAGGCCAAGAGAGACCCATAATCCAAACGAACAGTTTATTTATGCCCCTCATATTTTTTACCAGGGCATTGCCGTGAATGTGGTAGAGGAGTGAGACACTTGGCTCGTCTATACCTGTTGGATGTCAAAATATAATTACTGTCAGTATCTAAATAATAAAATAAAGTACAGTTCTTATTATTGCAAAAGACATTACATGACACAAGGACTTTCTGTGGTGTGATTAGTTTGCAGACTGCTGCAATACAGTGACGCATGGTGTTATATAGTTGAATCTTTTTTATGATCGGAAGACAACACGTACTCTTTCATTCAGACATGATTTTCTAATAAATCATAGTTGTTTAAGCAGTGCCTCTATGTATGTAATATGTTAAGAGCTATTTTTGCTGTTCAGCTGCTAACATTAACTAGCGAGACAAGTAGCCTAGCATTACTGTATCTGATCAGCTAAGGAGGCAGAGAGCTGCGATCACATTCAACTAAACTGCTAATTCATTACGTCTATTTGTCATCACCTAGAATGTGTCATGGGACTATACAGAATCTCTACTTGTTTTTTCAATTGTTATTTCAAGTCAACCAAACATTTCACCTATCCCCCCGCAGGTGCCGGGCTACCGCCAGGAGCAGGTGGAGAAGGGGCTGAAACTCTTCGGCCAGCTCATCAACAACAAGGTCTTCCTGCTGTCCTTCATCCGGACCCTGGAGGCCCAGCGCGGCTTCTCCATGAGGGACCGCGGCAACGTGGCCTCGCTCATCATGACGGTGCTGCAGAGCAAGCTGGAGTACGCCACTGACGTCCTGAAGCACCTTCTATCGGACCTCATAGACCGCAACCTGGAGAGCAAGAACCACCCCAAGCTACTCCTCCGCAGGTGAGGGAGGGGGCATAAGAAAGAGTTACAGAAAACTTTACCCCTATCCTTGTTTAACAGGTGCACAAAGTTAAATAGCAGATTTTTATGATGTTGTCAGGTGTGTGTGTGTGTGTGTGAGTGACTTGTTACTAAGTATGAGTTTTAGGAGGTTGTTCGAAGTGGGTCAAGAGGAAGATACATACATGCAAGCCCATAAAGCAAGACAGAACCCATCTCCAACCCATCTCCTTTGTCTCTCTCTCTCTCTCTCTCTCTCTCTGTCTCTTTGATAAAGCAAGTCAAATGCCCCATGCTGCTCTAAGCATAAAAACGCTGAACATCTGCCAAACACCAATACTAGCAGCCTCACACAAGCTGTTGAACTGTTGCTTTGTTTTGCTTGTTTGTTTTCAGCACCTGGAGACTCTCTGTTCTCCTGAGTCTACTCCCTCCACGAATCATGACTTCATCCGTACAGATGCAGGCTATAATAGAAATCTCCAATTTCTAAAGGATCCACTCCGACTAGGTTCTTTTCGCCATCTATATTTCTCTCATCGCTCTGACGCTACAGAATGCACTCAACTTCCTTAAAGAAACAGATCAGCCACTTTGTGGTTGTTTTGAACAAGGATAGGAATGAAGTTGTGTTCTGGTTTTGTCAACCATTCACTGTAAAGGGTTGGATATGGTACTCTGTTCCCTATCTGTGACATGTTTTGGATTAACACTCGTGACCTTGGATTGCTGGCTCTGTCTCTGAGACTCCAGAGCGCTTTGCCACGCACATCATCAGCAATATAATTATGATTAATTAGCACTGAATCCAATTTCAAATAGCTGTAAGAGGGAAAAAACACTCATTTAGGAAAAAGAGAGAAAATGAGATTTTGAAAAGCTCCACTCTGGTACAATCACAACCCTCCCCTCGATATGTAGCCAAGGCCTTAATGGCATGCACTTGAACACAACACTGTATGTGATTATGCTTTCTGCCAGGGGTGTTTTGGAAATGTGGTGATTGTTGATAGCAGCTTCCTTGCAGCTATTGTGTGCGTGTGCACGCATGTGTACACATGTATGCACACAGTACAGCATGTTATTTTGCTCGGGGTAGTCAGTCAAGTCTTGACACCTCCAAATGATTGGACAGACATTTTGCAACTTAATTTGGTCTTCTCATTTCAGTTACAACCTCCTGGTTCTCCCCCAGGCCAAATACTCATCCCTACCAATAAAGACACACACTCTCTCTCACACACACAAGCACACACATACATCAAGCATATATTAAGCAGAGAAGCTTGAAAGGAACGGCAGTTCATCGGAGGTCAACATGATTGTGGTACCATCCAGGTGACAGTGAGCATATTCACCTCATGAAAACCCGTTGAGTGTCCGCTCAGCTACACAGTGAGTGATTAATGCTGTCTGGGGGAAGACATGATTAATTGCAGCCAGAGCTTGCCGAGCATGGTACAGCCGGTAAACAATGGAGCTACCGCTGATCCTGGCAGTAGATACAACATAAGAGACAGAGCATACAGCAGAGAGAGGAAGAGGTAGTCAAGGACAATGGAGGCACTTAAAGCTGTCTCACTACGTGAGGAAGGGTGACTACTGGGGCGTGGAGATAGATATTGAGATTGGCTCTTTGATTACTTAGCTCAGGGATGGGCAGCAGGTGATTTCACTGATTAGAGCACCTTCAACCAGAGAGGAGGGACTAATCACTGAAATTACCCAGTGCCCTTGGTTGGAGTGAAAACCTGCAGACTCTTGACCCATCGCTGACTTCGCTCAATGGACTGTGCATCGCCAGCGCCTTGCATGTGTTATACAGACATCAGTTTTTAACGCTGACCAACAAACAAACTATTCTTCAACTCCAGGATGCTCCGAAACAGTTTTAAATCCAGATATCTACATCATACCCTTCTCTTCTATCGCTCTCTCTCTCATTCTTTCTCCTCCTCTTCCTGGATGGCATCGGAAAGGAAGAACAAGGCCAAGGCAACAGCATCACCTCCAGTCAGATCTGGAGGTAGAGCACATGCAGGGGAATTTTTGTGGCATGGCCCCTGTGCAAGTGTACTCCCAATTTCATAGCACATTTGTCATACGCACAATTGTGATGGGCTCTGATATTGACTTCATCTCATTCTTCCTCCTCGAATGGCTTATATACCCTCATTAGTCCTTCAGCATCCCAGCATGCATTTCAGGTGTGATGAGGCAGTGTGAGCAAGCTATGCCACCCCATAGTGTGGGCTGACTGGCATGTCCCTGGAAAGCAGCTGAAAATAGCCCAGATACAGAGGCACTTGGCTGTGAAGACGAAGCTTAATCTGGTCTAGGAAAGATAGCACCCCTCCCCTCTCCTTCTCTCTCTTTAATTTGTTCTCTCTTCTACCTTTCTCTCTCTCACACTCTTTCTTTCACTCTCCCTCATGCTCTGTCTCTCTCACCACCCCTTTTGCTCATTTTGAGCCTTCACTTTCTCTCCGCTCACACTCCGTGTCTCTCTCCTCAGTGTATTCGTCTTCTGTTATCATGCTTGTGCTGCTTGTGTCACACTGTCACTATCTTTATCTCTTTCTCTCTTCCTTTTTTACGCTCGCTTTCTCAATCTATATTTCTATCTCTCCCCTCGCCCTCCCTCGCCGCTGTTTTCTTGATTGCTAAATCAATGCTTAAAGTGCGTAAGCAGGGTGTCTCTGGCACAGCATCCGAGCACAGCTACCCACTGCCTCCTCTTCCAAGAATTTTCTCTCTCTCTCTTTCTCTCTCTCTTTCTCTCGCTCTCTCACAACACAGACACACACATCTTTCCATCTGTCCCATCTCAACCTGAGCTGAAGCACAACCACCAGGCAAGCTAACTAACGAGATCCTTTCACAACCATCTGTCGCATTCCTTCTTGCACTCTCCTCCTCTAGGTCCTCTCTTCCCTCCATCTCTCGCTTGCCTCCCCCCACATCCCCGCTCTCACCATGCATACTGAAGCAGCCTTTCCATAGCCCTAGATTTTGTTTGGCTGCATTTGATGCATCCAAAGTGCAGGTTTGATTTTTTTTTTTTCTTTTGCAGACGGGAGCCCAATATGTCTTTGTGTCGATCAGACCCGCTCGTTGGCTCCATCACAGACACATACACAACCATCACACAGAGCTAAAGGCCCCATTATTAAATTGTGAGGATTATCTCTGTAGTGGAGAGAGATGTGTACGTGTGTGTGCATGTGCTTATCAGTGTCAGCAGCGAGCCAGCACTGTGAGACTGTTCGATATGTATGATGACCGATCTTCTCCCCAGGAGAAGATTCAAGCTGTGTTGTCTTAACACGTGAATGAAGCCAAGCAAGACCCTCAGAAACAGTTGTATGTTTGGTTAACACAGCCGCTACCATCCCGCTCTTGCTTCACGTGGCCTCTTCCCTCTTCACCTGGAGCTAAAGTGGTTTTGGGAGCTGCGAGTTGGAGTGGGGGTGGGGGATCGGGGAGTTTGCCCTTGACTATGTTCATACCACTGATGGATTAAATGATCATCATATTTGTAGTTTTCGACTGACTTTTAAATTTCAACTAACTGAAGATTTCCTGAGAACAGTAAATATGGAGTTAAGAGAGCTGACCTACCGAACCCTCATCTGATTCTCCTGTTGGAGTCATTGCCTCAGGCAGTTTAAACAGTGTCAGGGTACTGGCTCACAGTGCATACACAGCGCCTCAGTCAGTAGTGACAGGAATAGATGATCTGGATGGTCACTGGGGGCGTTGTTAGGCACTGCAAGAACTGAATATTCAGTGAGGCAGGAAAATGGAGTTACAAGTTACAGCATTAGCTAGTGCAGCTAATGGAGCTACCTGTGGGGAAAAACAAACATTGTCCTTTGCCAACTTGGAATGTACCATCATATCCATATATGTTAACACCATCAAATGCCATCAAATGCCAGATGCTCATACACAAACACATGTGGCTGGTGGCTATAGGGGACCAATATATGTGAAGATCCATAGAGCACTTCTCTCCCTTTATGTGTGGATTGTGGATCCATGCAACACAGAAAGGTGTAACCCCCCCCATGCATCTGCCATCCAGGACTCCTGTGATTCCCATCCACACTAACCTCAGTAATCAGGGGAACCAAGTACTGCCGGGTCCCCGATGTTATAGATCATTCTCTATGCCCGCTGCCCCTCTGACTGGGCGCCAAGTAGGCATGCCCGACCTTGCCAACATGCCACGGCACATTTTATTGCACTAACCCAAACATAGGTTGTGTTATGTTTTGAATAGCGGCCGAGGTGAGGTTGGTAGAACGTTTTTAGAAAGTTGTAGATCATGCCAGATGCTAATGTTAGATCTTAAAGCAGCACTTTCGGAGTGACATTTTTATCCTTGTTCCCCACAGACTGTCCTATGAGCATGAGCAAACTGATGGGGCCGTGCCAAGACTTATTACTGCAGGGCTGGCACTCACTGCCAGGGAAACATGTAGACACACACACACTAGATACTAGTCAGGGCACATAGTAATTTGTGACTACACACGCATTGGGATTAATTTGTGCTTTTCTACATGCTCACTTTAAAACACACACTTGTCCACACACATATACACACACACACACACTAAAACACAATATGTAGTGAAAGTGAATAAGGAAAAGGAAGTCGAAGAGGGAAAAGAAAGGGGACTCAGCCAAACCAGTTCTTTTCATTCTTTTCTTCTTTCTCCTTTTTCACTTCTCCCTCCCTCCTTCCTTCCCTCTGCACCTCCTCCTTCATGCCCCTTTCATCCCTTTGATAGATGGGCTGCATTTGTGCAAATGGAGAGGATTTGGAAGTGTGTATGATTACAGGATCCAGAATGGGGCAGACAGAGGGAGGGAGAAAGAAAAGATGAAAAGTGACCTTGTTGACCCTTGGATCTACGGACGGAGGAAGGGCGGGAGGGGCAGCAGAATAAAAGTGTGAGCACAGTGAGAGGCAGGAAGTTAATCCCCTCCAGGTGTTGTGCCAATGTTGGTGGGGGGGTGCCAGGCCAGCCCACTGGCACAGCGGGCATCATGCCCCCCTCCTCATTCCTCAGCATGGAGCCCTGAAAGAGTCTCTCTGAATAGGGAGGGGGGGCTGCAGGTGGCGGCCGAAACACTGGGGCAAAGGGGACGTACACACACACACACACACACCCCTCCGATTTCAATGAACCATTGCCACAGGCATCAATATTTCAGGATTAGAGTCCATTGTGTGTGTGTGTGTGTGTGTGTGTGTGTGTTTTTGAGGTGTTCCTGGCAGATTACCCCTGCTGCTGGCCAAGGGGGTTGGTGTTAAAGGATATCCGATCCCTGCCTCTCTTCTTTCCCCCCTCGCCACCAATACTATTGTTACTATGTATGCATATTAGTCATTCACACGGGATCACTCACACTGTTGGCCCCGGTCAACATACACACACACACACACACACACACACTCACACACCGTTTTGCCACACCAGTGGAGCGTGGATGCCAGGCGGAGAAAGAGAGGGAGATGTATTCATTCACTTTCTATTGTGAGCGGATCGAGTGTTAGTCCAGTGAATAGGCGGGGGAGCGCTTGATAACGAGGCCAGTGTTATTACAGAGCTGCTCCAGCCCCTAATGACATCAATCCACTGGGATCAAATAAAGGCTTTTAATTGCTTTGCCTCACATTAAAATCCCGCCGTAGACGAGCTGCCCTTGACGTGCCTGAGCATAAAAGCCAGCCGGAAGATTGGCTGAAAGGCCGTCGTGTGTGCACAGGCTCTCCCTCAATTCGTGTCGTTGCAATTATGTTTGTGTAGCGAAAGCCTATTGATTAGCATCGGTCATCATTTTTCCCCAGATTATTTGACGATGGTATTAAATATTTATGACAGTAATAAGAGCGTGGGGGATCACATGTTCATTTTGTGCTTTGTGTGTCTGTCTGTGTGTGTCTGCTTGCAGGACTGAGTCGGTGGCAGAGAAAATGCTGACCAACTGGTTTACCTTTCTCCTCTATAAGTTCCTCAAGGTAACAACTAAATGTTTAACATCATCTCTCTAAACCTCTTCAACTGCTTTTTAAGATTTGCCTCAACTCAGGTGGTCAGGAAACCTTCTAGTTCCAGCCTCAATCTCTAACTGCAGTATGGCTCCCTCTGTTGAATCATCACCCAACTACTGGCTTATGTCTCCATGACGACATAAGTAAAGCCATAAATGAATGACAGTCAAATTGATTTGATACAAGGATTGACAGTGTGTGAGTTTTACATGTATTTTGAGGCTTCTTCATGGTGGTAATGTTTGTAGACACTGAACTAAAA
>OOFE01028287.1:0-14170 GCA_900323365.1 Monocentris japonica
ACTCTCTCTCTCTCTCTCTCTCACTCACACATGTTGCATGCATGTTTTGTACATTCATAACCACACACAAGCAGACACACACATTTGAAGGCCTTATTGACACATAATGATGACAAATGCTTCTATTTAACAAATTATGTATTTTTTAAGTATGTAAAGTATGAAGTATTTTCACTGTCACAACAATTTGCAACAAGAAGCAAATTTCTATGACTGAAAACTGCTAAAAATCCACATTTAGAGTGGTAAGTCAAATATGCAGCAAATGCCACTAGGAAAAATGTGTGTTTTATAGACACATTCTACCCTCTAGGGCAGCGGTCCTCAAATCCGGGCCTCGGGGTCCAGAGCACTGCTGGTTTTCTATTCTGCCAGGTAGTTTCCATTCTAGCTGTCTAATCAGGGGTTGATTCAGACCTGGGATGCCAGGTGAATGCAATTAACTTCCTGGTAGAAGAGAAAACCAGCAGCACTCTGGACCCCGAGGTCCGGATTTGAGGAACTCTGCCCTAGGCAATGCTACTGAGGCAGAACTTGCAATAGGGAATGTATACCATATTTGAAAACTATGAACTGCATTTCCTAATAAACGGTCCTACATGTTTTTGCAATCATATTTAATTTCTGTGCATTTGTATGTATATGCACTACACACTTGCGCATGTGTGTAGTGCATTTGTGTGTATGTGTATAAACCCTTACCACAATGAGGGCTACGATAGAAAATGTGTAATAAATGGAATCTCGGAGCAGTGTCCAATGAGAAAGCCTCACTGCCTGCAGAAACAAACACACATACACAAATAAGCATCAATTCACACATTCTTATAGTTACACTTAGCGATGCTTATGCAGGTCATGCTGTTATGCAGCAACAAGGAACAAAAACGCCCCTGACTTCATTACCATAGTGATGTAAATGTAGACGCTCTTAAGTTGACCTCACAGATCACAGTTAGTGGAAAAAAACAAGTGAACGCTACCATCCTACGTGCAAAAGGTGTCGGTGTGTTTATCAACTTTACGTAATCAGATACAATGCAGGAGCCCACAATGCCATGACTAACGCTGTAACACTGACACTTATCATCTCAGTCTTCCCACACAGCGTGCATACTGTATACACAAGCGGAGGGTCAGGAGTCTTGGATGTGCCACTCCCACCTGTGGAATCAATTGCTGCTGTGAGCGAGAGGGCAATGTTAAACACTAACAAAGCTGGAGAAACGTTTGCCTACAATTTGCCCACAATGAAGACACTGTAAGCTCTGGTGGTGCCTGATATACTGGTATTACAGTGGGCAATAGTGCCCTGTAGAGGAAATAGGTTATGGATATCCAAGCCAAAGGTGCTAAACAGTAGTGGAGTGGGGTGGCTGAACTTGAGAGTATTAAGATGATTTTCTCTCTCACTATCTCATTATCCTTATGTAATACACAATCTGTGATTGCATCACTGTTTGGGGTCCTGTGTATATATTTTTCAGAGCAGAGAGCTTATCCATGTATTCTGCTCATTTCCATGTCCCTGGCGTGTCAGATAGCATCAGAGAAAGGCAGCAGTATATTATGTTAGCTCTGTCTCTCATGCAGCACGCAACGCTAAGAATGCAGAGGGGGAAAAAAAGCTACTCTACTGTGTGCACACACAACTGGTGTTTCTTGTGTGGCTGCTTTAGTGGATTGATGATGGAGGGGAAAATGAAAGAAACCCTCATATTGATTCTTAAAATGAAAACATCGAAACAGAAACGTTCCAGTACGTGCCAGCGCAGAAATGTGCCACCAAACAATGGCCCTGAAAGATTCAGTTTTACAGCATCATCAGTGTTCACCTTTTTGTCTTACAAAACTGAGGATTGTGAAACTGTGAGCACGAGTTCTAACGCAGTGCACTATTATT
Organism: Monocentris japonica; assembly: GCA_900323365.1. NCBI lineage: Eukaryota > Metazoa > Chordata > Actinopteri > Trachichthyiformes > Monocentridae > Monocentris > Monocentris japonica. The sequence continues at coordinate 1,904 of OOFE01028287.1, forward strand.
CTTTATGTGACTAGTTGAATAAAAGATAAGACAAGGTGAACATTATTGATGCCTCAGAGGAATTACAGCATTTACTGCAGCAAAGAATAGAGGTGTAAATTGGAGAGCAAAGAGTAACAAATTTAATAAAGGATATAAATATGATTCAATTAAAGATAAGTGTCTCTCTTATGCTGATACAATTTTAGAATGGTCCCCACGATGGCTGGAATCAAATTTTCATTAGGAGGGCTATTCACATATTGAAACATTAACAGAATAAAGATGTCTGCAGTTAACAGATGTACAATTTACAGACATCGCCAAGAACATGTGCAGAATGTATAAATGTGCATCAATGACTATGCACACATTTAAAGATTTACAGATGGCTACTAGTTCACGGTTTAAACCTTCTAAAAATATGAAGCGGTATTTTTGGTGTAAGCAGGTGAGTAAAGTTTATACAAGAACACCGTGCACGTGTGTGTGTGTAGTGCATGTTTATATACAAGCGTATGCATGCATGCATGAGTACATGTATCCCCTAGCGCTCTGTATTCATGTGGCTGAATATTTACAGGTGACATTTGGTTGTACCCTGTGAAAATGCCACCAGGTCAGCAGTGGACTCGGTTGTAGCGGTGTAATGCCGCTATGACATCATACCTGGCCGGCGAAGAAGCCACACACACCAATGATGCAGAGGATGTTGAAGACCGCTGAGCCTACAATGGTCCCCATCCCCACGTCACCTTTAGTGATGAACACGCCTGGGGAGAGAATGAACACACACATGCACAAACACACACACACACAGAAACAGCATATCGAATTACAACACAGCCCTCTCCTGTCATATCAGCCATAGATGGTGCGTTGTAGTTGACATATCCACTGTCAGTGCAGCATTTACAGTGCTGACAAACAGATGTCACACAACTGTCACAACATATGTAAACAAGCTGAGTTGCTTTGGTCATGGATTACACACACAAATGCAGATTCCAGCTCAAGTGTGCGTCTTGGCATTGAAATTATGAGGTTCCATCTGACGTTTTGGTAAAAAATGAGTTATTCATATAATATGGCTCTAGAATTGGTCAGTATATGTTGATCCTGGATTTCACAAGACAATGTTCATTGAAGTGGGTAAAAAGGCAAAAGTATTTTAGTAGTTTTGCTATACAAGATGTGAGAACCTTGATGCTCACACTAAAACTACTGTGGGTGCAGGTGGAACCTCGTCAACTTCATACTGTAGGTACTCCTTTATGTTTAGTTCAGCTAGATTTACAACATTGAACACAGATGCCCATGATGAAAGAAAAACAGAAAAAGAAAAAAGAAAGAAAATATGCCCTTTGCTCCTCACCAGCAATTCTCCAGTGCTTATTATGTAAGATGACTTTAATGTGATTCTGATGGGATTCAATATACTGAAAGCCTATGTTTGTTTACTGCCAGTCTCTTGGGATAAAAGCATTAAAGCATCCACAAAAAGGCATGCATGATTCCTCCCCAACACAGCTATGTATGTGTCTATGTATTGTGGACTGAATAGAGGAGGGAAATAGAGGGAGAAGAGTGCGTTACCTATGACAGAAGTGAAGAGTTCAGGAGCAGAGCTGCCAGCGGCCATGAAGGTCGCACCCGCTACATCCTCACTGAGACTGAGGCGCTGGGAGACAAGAGAAGGAGAGAAATAGAGAGGGAGAAAGAATTTATCAACAGGAGATATCCATTGCAGTAAGCAAATCCAGTCCAGCCCCAGAGAAGAACAATAGGAGATCAGTATAACGCAGGACCACTAAAGCATGTCATATCCTGTCTGTACATATGGTATGTATATGTAAAGTGACCACAAGGACAATAACGGTCTCATTGCGTATCGCTATAAAGCATGCTAGTAGTAGCATGCTTTAGCATGCTAGTAGTAGCATGCACATAGTACACATAGTTATTTGATCATTTGTTTCAGTGTTTTTTGCAAAAAGCACTGTCTTATTTTTAGAAAGGTAAAAATAGAGAGGCTTGCTTGAGGGATCACCGAGCATGAAGTACCATTTATAGAAGAGAAGAGAGCGTTACAGGGGTAGACATGGCACATTAATATCTAAGTGGTGATTGGACGACTCTCTCTGGTAATGGGGTTTTCCATGGAATCTGGAATTATTTAAAACCTTTAAATGTCAAATAGAAACATGCCAGATCAATAAAGGCATTTTATTAGAAATCCTGTTTAAGACCGTACATACATACCTCACATATCTTCTCCAGGGAGGGGACAAAGTAGTCATCGCAGACAAGGGCGAGGGCACAGAACATATATATGGTCTGTGAAGAGTGAGAGTGATACATATTATATCAGTGAAGTAGAAACATGTTGCTTGAATATAATTTTTTTTATATAAGGGGTAGTCTTAGCCAAGCAATCTGATTTGGCAGACATTTTGTTAGACGAAAATGGTGTCGCTCAAGATCAGAGGTTATTTTCCTCCTGAATTCCTATTTGAATTAACTTTCTGAATGGATGGAATTGAGAGGGAAAATGACCTCTGACCTTGAACGACACCATGGGACAAAGCTAAATGATAAGTGATCCGACACGTGATAAATAATATGGTGAGTGCTAGCCAACATGTGGACAAAATCCTACCAATCCTCTGCTCAATGGTCTTAACATGGCAGGATTGATAATAACTCTAAATAATCTACTGTATGAAGCGCTTTCATTACTGTACGTTACACTTGTGCGCCTGGTGAATTATTGCATGAACACCCATCACATGCAAACCTTTCGCTGGCATCACATAATACATACAACACAGAACATAAAGAGAAACTGGGATAGGGTGAGAGAGGACAGATGAATACAGATTATCAACAGAGAAAATCAAAAGTCAGATAGTGACAACAAAAGAGAGACAGACAGTGAATGTGTGAACAAAGGATTGAACAATGAACGCTCTCACACTGAGTCTTGGCAATACGAGGCCTGAAAAAGTCCCGCACTGGGTTGAAAGCATACAGGGAGCAAGATTCGGATTGTGTGTATTACTTTTTCTTTGTTCCGTATTGACGTTTTACTGTGCACCAGAGGTAATTCTATTTGTAATGGGCATACGCTATTTCCTGTATCTGAAATTGTGCACAAGAAAGAGCGAGCAAGTGAGAGTGAGTGAGTCCCAAACGCCTAAGACAAGAGCTAAGGCTGAGCCCAGGCTGAGCCAACACAGTGTGTGTTTGTAAGAGATGTGCCATAAGCCTCAGGCCATCCGTCATTGAGGTGGAGATTCGTTAATTTAGGGAAAGCTGGGAGTCAAAGGTCACATGTAATCCCGGTAAGAGGCTTTAATCTTGATGTGGATTTGGGGTTGAGATGGAGGATAGGGAAAACAACAGTTCATCACTATCTCAAGCCTAGCTGTGTGCGCGTGCATGTGTGTGTGTGTGTATGTGTTAGTGAACAAGTAAGTGTACATCTGTATATTGACTTGTATTTGTGCATACGTGTGCACGCCAGACTCATCTTGGGTTGAGTAACAGTTTTTGGGAGCAGAGGTTTTCTGAGAAGTGATGACACAAGCGTTAATGAATTCTGCAGAATTGGAGGGAGTTCAGCAATACAGCCGTCAAGAGAGCAGCCCTTGGAAGTAAAATATTGTGATATTAAAATACAGCAATTACGCTGTAACACTAAGCGCTTTACAGTTTCTTCTGTTGAGTCCAACACCAGCAACACACATGATCAATGAACATTTTCTATTTACAGTGGGACTTCACTTGTGACTTCACTTGTGGCTGTGGCACTGAATAAAAGCAACAAAAAGACAGCAGGATCTAATCCAGTGTTAAATCAACAGCCCAGAACTCAGCACATATGTTACTACAAATATAGCATCATCCTGACAACATAAGCCACAGGGTGCCATGAGATCTTTTGTCATTTTTAAATTGCATTTTATTTTTAGCATTTTTATATTTTAAGGTTTTGTTTTTTTTCCTGGTTTTGGGTTCATACCTTTTACTTTTTATCTTTTTATCCTAAAATTAGCAAGCAAGTTGACTAGGAGCACATTCTGATTAACAACAAAGGCGTAGCTGCAGGGGCTGCTCAGTACAATCTAAATCTAGTACAGTTGGTCACTGATCAGCACCACAGAAGCAGTTGGGGTTTAATGCCTTGCTAAAAGGCTCATTGACAAAATCTGTTGATGGTGAGGAGAAAACTTCACTTCCCTTGTTCATTTTCCTTGTTCCCTTGTTCGCTTCCCTCATGAGATTTTCCAAGCCAGTTATGGGAAATTTTACTCAAATGCATATTTTCTTCCTTTGCATCTGAATTCTCTTTTAAAACCTAGATACTGTATTTTGCAAAAATGGAAATGTAGAAAAGTTCTACAGTGTTAATATATGCTCTGCAGGTATTAGCCCTCTGTGGCACCATGAATTACCCTTGCTAAAAATACACAATATGCAGTTCTCTCCACAATGGAGGGCATACAAGCAGCCATGAAATGGCATAGACTTTGTTACAGTGCATTATATTAAAGGTTAGAAATAGCATGGAAGTGGCTGGTGATGATATATATTTTTTAATACCCCAGGATCCCAGAAAAGGTTACTTTCACTTGCCCTTCTGCAGCATGAAAATGGAAACTCAGAGGGTGGGTGCACTGTAAGTAGCGACATTGCCTATAGTGTCAGAAAAGTACTGGCAAAATGGTCCATTCAGTAGTTTTGGGTGTTTCAGTTTATGTACAGAACTGTAGAGTGCAGTCAAACTTCCCTCGAGACGCTGCACTGCTGGCATGGGCTTCCATTACAATCAGCCCACCAGAGACACAGCACTAGTACAACAACATGGGTCCTCATGTCCTTCTGCCTACACTGAGCCAACCATGCTAGAGTGATGACACAAGGGGGCCGCCTCCGTAGCCCAACCTCCACTTATGATCCACATATTGACCCCTGCTGTGCCAGAGGGGCCAGTGTAGCTGGCCATGCAAGTGCCTGATCCATAAGATACTGCCAGAAAGGCAAATGGAGGAGGGAGTCATGGTCACTTAGGGGTCCACAGGATGCTGATTTTTGGGAGTGGGAAGTGTGTGGGCATGGTAATAGCCACAGTTAATTTAGTGGGTTTAATTTCTCTTTCCATTCAACTCTGTCCCTCCCTCCTGTCCTCTCTCTCCCTGTATCTGCAGCATCACATGTGGTTGTAATTGGGGGTGTATTTCCAGTGGGCCATAAATAAAGAGGCAGCACTGCTGACACAGGAGGGGAGGGGACAAGAGGAGGGGAGAGGAGAGGAGCTTGGCTGGGCCTGGCATCGTGCTGCAGACCCAGATGCTGTCTACTGCTTAGCTGGAGAGTTTGGATGCTAGCCTGCTATCAATTATCCCCCTACTGAAAAAATAAAACATGATAGGAACTAACCAACTATGCCATTTCCTCCATTTGGTGTTTTGGTGGGAATGTTTGAATTTGTTTGAAGTTGTTGTGAGTTAAAAATGTGATATAAGAATGATGTTATTGAGGTTCCACAAAAACAGTAAAAGAAAACCAGACCACTTGTGCTCACACAGTCTCTCTCTTTCCCAATCTTAAACATCCACATGCACACATACACACAAATCCACACTCACATGGGTCAAGGTAAACTTACACACAGGATGTGTAGGGCCACAGCTCCCTCTGTCCTCTCTCTGTGAGTGAACAGGTCTGTTGGGAACTCATGCAGAGCTGGAAGAGAGAGAAAAATCAGGTTATATAGGGGTGTGTGTGTGTTCATGTGTGCATACAAGTGTGCAGCAGACCTTTGTGTGTGTGGGTGTGTGTGTGTGTGTGTGTATGTCTGTGCATGCACGTGGACACATTTTCAATGCCTAGCAGAGAGGTCAACTCTATGAGCACGGAAACACATTGAACTCATGAACTGACAAGGAGCGGCAGAGTACCTTCCCCAAGTGTGTGTGAGTGTGTGTATTTGTGTTTGTGTGTCTTTGCTCCAACAGTCCAACTGTACCCTGCCAACAATTGTGTGTGAGTGTGTATGCTTCCTCGGAGAGCGACAAGAGAATAGGGAAATGGGAAAAGTGAGCGCTAGGAGAGGACAAAGCGAGGGCAAAGAGGAGAGAGAGCATTGTAAAAATAGAGCGAGGGATATTTAGGGTAACACAAGAGGGATGGAGAGCAAAGGAGAGAGAAGGGGGGGGTGAGTTGAACTGCAATTTACAAATTTCACTTTTCTGCATGAGAATGCGAGTGCAAATGAGCAAGAGAGAGAGAGAGAAGGAGCGAGAGAGACCGAGAAAAGGACAGATTGAGAGAGAACTTTGGCAGGAGAAATGAGTGTGGCTCCTTGACTTCTTCTCCTCTCCCAGCCCCCGTCCCTTCTTGTTCACCAAGACCAATGACACCAACACTATCCCACTGCACTGTGGGATAGTGTTGAGGAACCCTTGCCTCTCACCCCTCAAGCATCAAGACACCCCCGTCGTCCTCTCCTCCTACACCAATCAACAGCCTATTCACAGGCCACTGCTAACATCCGTTACATATTTCATCACCTTTCCCTTGGAAAGGCCAGCCAGCCACCAGTCAGGGAGCTAGGCTAATGCTAATGATTGCAAGCATCTGGTGCACCAAATGTCGCAATTGGAATTACAAATATTTTATGCAACAATACAATAAATATACAGGAATTTGTCTTGGTGATCTTGGTGAAGAAATAACTAACAACTTAGAGCTTACAGAGTTCCACAGTACTGGATAAAGATGGTGTAAGAATACCAGGAACACACATTCAGCACAAAGAGACAGTGCAAGACATATGAAAGACATTTGACCAGTGTTGGGGGTAATTAGAGGTTAGAGTACTCAGATTACTTTTCCATGGTAACTAGTAACTTAACTTCATTTTTTATTTCTTGTAATCTGTTATTAGTTTAAAAATCTGAATGTTGTTACTTTCATTTTTCTTTCATTTTGTTTTACTTTTGTTAGCGCAACTTTTTTCAAAAGTAGAAAAAGTGGGAATCCTAGGGCATCTCATGGAGACAACATGCTGCTAATTCAAAAAGTGCATGCTATATAAAAATGAGATTGTTTTTTTTTTTAAAAAGATGCATAGTCTTGCATTGTATTTTAAAACAATGATGGTCGACAATGATGATCGATGAATGCACTGTGTCATGAGGAAGGCTGTCATCTCTCCTGCCATTCCTCCTGACCCACCTGCAGCCTCAAGGTCCTCTTCCTCTCTTTCCCTTTTTCTCTCTCCATCCACTTCCCAGTCCCCCTCGTCTCCTCTCTGTTCTGTGTTGTGTTTTGTTTCAGGTCCTGTCTTTCCTGTCATGCCCACCAGGGTTCCCAGTGTGTTCTGCCACTACTCACCTGTTCCACATCTGCAATCCACCAACCTCGCTCCTCTCCTCATCAGCTGCACTCCATTTCTCATCAGTCCCTAGCAGTGTATATATACCAGGCTGTCCTTGTATCTGCATCTGGGTCCAACTTTACTTGTCTGCAACACACTGCTCTTGTTTCTAAAAATAAAATGTACTAAAGTAAACATATGATTGAGTCCTTATAAAAACTACTCAAGTAGAAGCATTACCCTAAAAAACTTCCCAAGTACAGCAGCTTGAGTATTTGTAAGTAGTAACTTTCCACTTATGGCTAAAGGCGACATCTAAGTTCAAAGTGTGCTCTCCTTCTCACTTTGTCACATCAAGCTGCAAGCAGGTTAGAGACAAAATAAGAATATAAAGAATAGTTCACAACTTTCCCACTGTTTTCTTCCTCTTCCCCCTCCCTCTCACTCTGTTGACCTATTTGCCTCTATCTCCATGTGTTTCAGGGGATGCAGTCCTCCCCTGCACTATGTTCCATTGCTTTAACACAACGCAGAGCAGCCTGTAAAAAAGCCACGCAGGGAACAAAGCAGCAAAGCGGACGGCCATCTCACAGCTACAGCTGGATGTGTTTAATATTTACTGTTACAAACCGGCACTAGCTAGCTCCAACCCAACCCAGCTAAGATGCCGGTCTAGTGTGTGAACAGAAAGAACACGCAGCTCTCATGACAGGAAATAGGACTCTACTTAGATGATAAAAAAGAAGGTGTTCAGCAGGCTAAGGTGCACACCATGTACTCCCATCGTTGTGGGTTTGATTCTGGCCCACAACCTTTGTTGCTTGTCATTCCTCGCCTGTCTGATGCAGAAATACTGTAAACATCACTAGAAATATATAATAATAATCACAATATTGAAAAAGGGAGAGAGTGAAGGGAGAGAGGGAGAAAAGGGAAGGAGAAAGGCAGAGAAAGGAGGAAAAAAAAGAAATTAACAAAATCAGCAGAATGCCCAAGATGACTCGTGAAGCCTGCTGATAAAAACCCATTGCTAATTATCGTTCCAAGAAGCATGAAGTCTTCAACTAATTCATATTCTCATTAGAGCCAACGACACATGCCGACACCATGCATATCAATACACTCCCTCAATACGCCCACTGAACCTTCACTATTTTATACAGATTGTTTATACAGATTCATTCAAAGCTTCCACTTCAACAACCAACTCTTTCTAAATCTGAATCAGAATCACTTCACGTAATTGCCAAGAACAAAAATATGTACAGGAATTTGTCTGTTTTAATAAATAGAATAGCTCATATCCAACTGAAGTGGAAACCCTATGCCACAGCACAGGAGAAGTGGACAGCGGGAAGGGGGCCAGATTATAGTCAATGATGCTCTACATGAGCAGGTGAGTGAAAAGGTTCAACAGCTGAGTCCTGTCGAGTGGGCATGGTGATGGAGATGAGAGGCTGCGCTGGCAGAGCAGACAGCGTTCACTGTGCCCAGACTGATGCCCACTGTGCCAGGGGGAGATACAGGCAGCAGATGCACTCATCGCCGTAGCCTTCTCTAGTTTACGCCAACGCGAACACACAGACACGCTCCAAACACCTGCTTCACTGCTACATTCCACTCTCTGCATAACTCCATATGCTGCCATACCCGAGGGTTGGGGTGTAATTGGCTTTCACGTCACTCAGTTCAAAATATAGGCCTGAACTAAAACTGCAATTCATAAAATACTGCACTTTCACTGAGCCTTCACTCTCAATAATTTCATTATAGATTGTACACACACACACACACACACACACACACACACTCCCACTAACCCCTCTACTCTTGCATTTCTTTTAACCTTTACTCATCCAGAGACAGTTGACTGAGCACACATGCTTTTTCAGGAACACCTTGCTTTACCTTTACGCATTTACACCCATTGACACTTGGGAGCTGCCCATTACAATCACGGTCTTCTACTGTTGGCCACTGAGCAGTTAGAGCAGTTGGCATCTCAGCAGTTGAGGGAGAGTAGAGCCTTTCTCATTCACTTTCCTGCCCAGATTTTCCCTACAGATCTGGAAATACAAACCAACGACATTCAGTTACAGGCAACGAGCTGAGCTGCACTTGATAACTGCTAAAGATGACCCAACCAGTATTTGTGAACATGAAAGACTCTCTTTCAAAGGCAGAAAGCAAACTTTATAGACATGTATAATGTTTTTCTGTTTTGTTTTTTTTATATCTGTGTGAGCTTCATGTTAAAATGCTTGGCTTTGCTAAATGTTTCAAACCACTAAATCTACCCTAATCCTCAGAAAATCACCCCAGATACCGTCACAGTCATCTTTTTCATCTTCTCTTCTATGAAGTTGTACATTAGTGGGGCATTACATAGTTGGGATGGGGCAAACTCTTCTGTTTGTGTTCATAAGAGACAGTAGTAAGTGCTTAATGGACCTATCACTTTCAAGATGAGATGTAATCAAGCATTATTACTTATTTTGCTTAAATCTGATGCAGAGAGCCACAACCTCAGGACAACATACTGAATGAACCCACATGCCAACACAACGACACCACAAGTACACTAGTTTTGACTGCACAATCATTTTCTCCAAACTGTCCATCACAAAGGGCAAACTGCCACCATATAGATGCACATTTATTTCAACTCCATAACAGTTCACTTCTTATTATGCAACTGCTGCATTTGAGGAGTGACTCACCCTCACCCTATTCAATACATGACAACCAGGCAAGGGGGGGGGGGGCAGTTTCAGCTTCTAACAAAAGATGCTTTGCACTTTGCACTCACACGCTCATCTATTCAGAGTTGCAAAAATGATACTTTTATGTCAAGTGAACCTGTCAAGGTCAAATCACTGAATGTGTGATGGATGGTCGATGTACAGCACATATGCAGCAGTATTGCCTATACTTACAAGAGGTGGTGAGGTTGAGAGATGGTTGCGGTTATAGTTCATCGTGTCATAACAAGTAAGAGGCCATGAAATGTGCGTGGGCATGTGTGTGTGTGCATTTATATGACAGAAAGAGAGAGAGAGATAAGAGGTTTATCTAGAACTGTTGCACACTATTACATATACAGTGCAAAGGCAGTTGGGCTGCTCCTTCTTAGTCAATTAGTCAAGTATTCAGCCACCAACTATTTAGTTGGTTTCATTTTTTTTCCATCTATTGTATGAATTATTTCTGGAAATGAATGAGTGCATTGCTGAATGACACACACACACACACACACACCTACACACATCCACCCACTGCGATTGATCACATTCATCAATAGCTCTGCTCCTGCCTGGGTGCATGTAAATGTGGTGAACCAGCGAGGGAAGGAGTCAGGGACGCTCGGCCCACTCCATAGCAACGGAGTGTGTGTCTCCTTGAGGCTGAGTGGGTTTAAGTGGCAGAAGGGAGAGGTGGGCACAAATAATAGACTGCTAGCCCAAACCTGAAGGGAGTCACTCGATTGCTAACCACGGCACACTTGCCATTAGCATTGATGTCTGATGTACAGAGCTATTTAAATACAGGCAGAGCACAGGTCTAGATGCAATGCATTATGTATGATGTTTGGGGATTGAAAAATAATACATGTGCCTTGGTATGTGACAGGAATTGGTGGAATAGGCTTTGGTGTGCTGGGGATAATGGGCAGAGGGGAGAAGATGGAAGGAATAATGAGGAGGGAGGAGAGAGAGAGTGAGTATTTATAGCGTAAAAGACGTTACCTGAACTTGAAAGCTTTGTCAATATTGTTTCTTCAACAGTCATGCTGTTACAGCACAATGCAGTAAAACTGAATTGTACTGAGTGTGCATGAGAGGGAAAGAATAAGAGAGAGTCAGAACGTGACGGACTCAAATTGATGTAGTTGGCCTGGTAATTACTACAGTTGTAAGTGAGGTCACTAGAATGGCCTGACCACTCCTGCTGGTTACAATACACACACACACACACACACACACACACACGCATGGTGGACACGCCGATGGAACCAGACAAAAGTGAATGTGCAAACAGACATACACATACACACACAACCACACACACACAAGGCCTGACTGACTCCTCTTATTTCCCTTTCTGCAATCATCCCGGTCTGCCTGTTCCTCCTCACTATGCCCAATCAGTGGCAGTCAATGTATCAATCAGCAATCAGGCTTTGTCTTGCTGGGGGAACACATTCTGCCTCATTCTGCTTCATTCTCCCTTTGGAGCGAACTGCTTGCCTGTCTGCCCGCCTGCCTGCCTGCATCATCCCAGCATCCCATGCCAGTCTAATTTACCAGGCAATTTGGAAGGAGTAACTGTGAGTCACAGAGGGGCTTTGAGTTGAGCTGTAGCATGACTTCTGTTTAGCTTGTTTTTCCTGTGCCCGAGCACTGCGGCACCTTAGCTTTTCCTTTATGATTGATTGATGCATTCAAATGTACAAGCGTAACACGCTACTGCCGTGATGTAGTGTTTTTGCCAAATTCCTCTCTCTCTTTCTCTATTCTTCTCCTTCTTCTTCCTCAGTCTCTCTGGATGTTTACACGCTCTGCTTCCTTTTCAGTGATCTCAACTGGCACGGTTGTGTGCTGTCTAGACTATCTTTGAACAAAAGCTTTATTTCACTGCTTCATTTGATTCTCCTCCCTGTCAAACAAGGTGGGCCGTAACTTACGAGACGTGATAAAGGTCAAGATATGGTTGCAGTTATAGTTCATCATGTCATAACATCAAGTAAGAGGCCATGAAATGTGCATGGACATGTGTGTGCATTTATATGACAGAAAGAGACAGAGAGAGAGAGAGAGAGAGAGAGAGCGAAATAAGAGGTTTGTTCACATGCATTTGCTTGTGTAAAGTCTGCACTTGGCCTGGAAATCTCCCTCACGTGTCTA
>OOFE01028291.1:2882-18232 GCA_900323365.1 Monocentris japonica
AATTTTATGAAGATAGTTTTTTTTTTTTTTTTTTCATCGTTTCATGTTCTTTTTGATTCGTGCACCTTGAGAGGAGCTGCAAAGTGGTTTTGGTCTCCCCATCCTGCACAGGAGAGGAAACTGAGTTTTTTTTCCATTTTTTTTTTCCATCCGTTTTTCTTTTTCCATTTTTTTCCTCCAAGTAATACGACGAGTAGTTTAATAAATTACTGCACACAGAGAGCAGCGAAGTAATACTACTTTTGAAATGAGTGACGAGTAACGTATTACTTTTTTGAAAAACAGGCCACAGAAAATCACATTTTAGAGTTTAGTCTTTATTTGTACTTTGATGCGTTTCAACAAGGCTTGGTAATACTGCACACAATAAGGTTTCATATAAATCATCTATTTCCACTAAGATTCCCTCTTAGGTCTTTAGTTGTTTATCACCACTAAGCTTTAACAGTGATCAGCATTCACATGAACATCAAAACATTATGTGTATGGCCCGATATCACTGATACTACTGGATTTTACAAAATTCTGTGAAACGTGACGTCTGATGTAATTTGTCCTTAATACATCACAGTGAAACAAGTTGTCGGGACACATTTTAAGGCTAAAAAAAAAATAGCATCACTGATAAAAAATAGTAGCTCCAAACTCTGTGGTTGTTTGATTCCTCACCAAAAAAATCCCTTCCAGTAGACTGCTGAGTTACAGTAGGCATCTAAAGCGTACTTCAATATTCCAATAGAAAGCAGCTTTCAGGAGCTAGAAAACATAGTGCCAGTTGTTATTACAATTCATTTGACCATGATATATTGAGAGAAAATTCCACACCGGTTACATTTAATGATCCTTTTTTCAGAATAAACCCTCAGCCAGGAGGCAGGGTGAGCATTATACGGTATATTTATGTGCACGTAAACATAGTCGGTCTACAATCGTGGACAGCCTGTCCAGGTTGCGCTACGGATGCCACGTTGCTGCCCCCTTTTCTCCAGAACCCAGAATTGTTGGCTTCATATACGTTAACAGTGCCCACGTCGCTGAGATGCCAAACTCCCTAAAGAAGAGCTGGCAGGGAAGTGGGGTTGTGGAGCTGGCGTTGCTAAACTCGACCCGCGGCCATGGATGCACTTGTTATTTTGCATTACGCAGCTTGGTGATCCAATTATAGATTGGAACTAATGATACTGTGTACCTGCATTACTTTATCTCACTCATCCTCTCCACGTCATTACATTGTTCAAAATTGCGGCTTGATTGATCCAGGCTACGTTGCTGTTTTTTTTTTGGAGTGATTTCGATTATAAAAATTGAAGAGTCAGTAATCACTTCAACCCTGATTAGCGTTCATTTCTAAAGGCAGCCATTGAGACAGTTGAATATAAAGAACTCAAAAGTTTAAAATACATTATATTTATATACTAACGAAGCTCTTTATTCTTCGATGAGTGTGCTTGTAAATTGGTGCTCACAATCACCGGAATGAACACCGTCGCCGAACCGGACTGGCGGTAAATTTGGGGCACTACCATAGCTCCTGCTGGTTTATTCAGAATATCACCCTCTCAGGGTGCTTATGGGCACTCTGGCCAAGAATAGGGCCATTGGAGCATTTCAATTTTACAATGGCAGTTGTAGCAAAGCTGCGGACTAAATCACAAAATGGGGCTGCAACAGAAAAGAGCCTCACGTCTCCCCTAACTGAGATGATGGCCTATTTGACCAAATTCATTTCAGGTGTAGCAAACGATGGCTGAACCGCTTCACCACCTCGAGCCCACCAAGACACCAAGAAGAAGATATTGAGCTTACTGACATCACCTTACAGGATTTCTGGTCCTCAAGTCCTCAAAGTTCAAACAGTTACGTCTCACTGCCATTTGGGGCCACATATGGGCAAAATTGGCTAGTGCAGCTTTAAATGGTATCAAGCAAGCAGAACATCTAAACCTGCTTTGCAAGCTAGCCGCGCCTGAAGTCTTTGTCAGGCCACAACTTGCCATAGTCTTTATATTCTTGCAACGGGAATTATTAGTTTACACGATTAGCTGACAATAAGTTGTTGACAACTCTCATCTTCGCTTCTTCTCATCTGTTATCTGAACTGCTGATAAATACACCTGATAGGTGGCATTATGCTCTGAGGGAACTGGCTCCCTTTTAAAGGTGGTACATGTAGCATTTTAACATGAATCAATCATTACCACATTAATTCTGAGACATTAGTACAATTACTGTAAACAAACAAGACCATATCACAGAGATTAGCGGCCTCTACCGGCCTCTACACTGCAATTTACATTGCGTGCCACCGGCTCGGGTTTGCTGGGAAATCTTCTGGTGTGCTTTACGGCACAAATGGTGATTGCTTTATAGCGCAAAGCCAGAAGAGGGCGCTGTTCTTCCAGTGCAAATGGACCTAAAGCTTTCAGAGTTTTCTCGCAATGGCAGATGGTGGAAGGAGTGAAAGATCACTTCCAACATGTTTATCAGTAAAGCTTAAGAGAAAAACTGAAGATGCAACATCCTCTTTGCAACAGGAAGCAACAGAGTTGATAGTAAATGTGGTCTTAATTTTGAGAAACGTTAGCTGGCATGAGACAGAGGCTACCAATCATCTCAACCATGGTCTCATTTTTTTACGGTAATCATACCAGGGTATCACAGTTCATTTGACAACGCTATCTTGATGTTTAACAATGCTGCACGTAGCATCTTTAATGGAGTGTAAGACTATATTTGCGATCACACCCAAAGTATTTGGCTGTATAAATAATATGAAATTCACCCATACCATTATTATACACTCAGGCAGCACTTTCCAAATATGAAACATAGAATATAGCATACATCTGTAAGCATATTGCTCAATTAATACATTCACAATTCCAAATCTAATTGATAAATAAAACATTTAAATGAAACATTATTACTAAATCCCTTCAAGATTCTTTCATTTCCATACATGGACACAGCATTTTATCACTCTATAAGTACCTTGATGCTAAAAATATATCATTGAGACAGTTAAATACATTGTAAAGTTGGAGAAAAGCACACTGTAAAGTCGACTTAAAAGTCAGCCGTAAAGTACATACATGAAGTAGCAACAGCGAGAGTTAAAGTGAAACAGGTGGGGAAGAAAGTCTATTTTGTCATATGAAAAGGCCTGAGACACATTAGCGGTTAGCTCGTGATAGAGGATGAACACATTCTCAGAGTCCCGCAGAAAGCTTTTTTCTCTTTCATTTTCATCATTCTTTGAATGCCAACACTGTAAACTATGTGTCGATTATGTTTCGTGACCCTGGGACCAAGCCAAATCTTTCATAACGCATTGAAAAACGTAAAATACATGACCCTGAAAAGATGTTTTTTTTGAGCACACTGATGATATGTGAATTCTGTTTTGGGTGGATTTTCCCTTTAACAGGTTATCTTCTGTACAGTACATTCAACAGAACGGAGAATCCACAGCAGTATTTATATTTATTTAGATTCATAATGATCTGACTATATAACTATTAAGCCAACTCTGTGTTCAAACATTTGACAGCATGTATGAGGAAGTATATTGTCTGTCTTTGTGATACTGTTGATATTAACCATGAGCAACGACAATGTGCATATCTTACTTAAACGCTATTTTAGTAATAGACATATTTTCTGAAAATAATATCATCTCAACCTGAAGGCGTCGGTTGAGATTTAGCTTGAGTCCCAAAAGTATCCCAAAAGCATCCCCTTAACATCCCAAAGGTAAAGTAACCTACATGATCGCCCAGTTTAGAAAGATGTTTGATTTGTTTGCTTGAAGGTATTCTTTCATTCCAAACATTTTCTTGAGACCCAAATTAATAATGCTTTATGAAGGCTAGCCTGTTATTAAGCATGTCTTACATTGAAGGGATATAGGAAGGCAAGACCAGCAGCTAGATACAAAAGGAGCATTTTCCAGTCAGAAATCTGCAGCTGTCCGAGCCATCAGTTTCTCCAGAATAAGTCAAGGATGTTTTTCTACCTTTCTTTAAGTCCTGAAAAGCCCTGCAGTAAGGAGTGCAAGTAAAAGCTGTTGAGAGCCATCTTCATTGTGACTCAACCAGATGACGATGACGATGGTGACGATGATGATGAAGATGAAGGCGAGGGTCTGTGCGTCTCGCCTCCTCCCAGTTCTGTGTACCTCATCGATGAGGATGTCAATTCCTTCTCTTTCTCCTTCCTGCTTCCTGTGCAGACCGACCTCTGGGCGGGTTTGAACTGCCACGTCACCTTCTTTGACGCCGCCGTCTGCTCTGCTGTCGCTGCCTTTGTTGTCACGGGAACAGGCTGAGTCACCACAGGAACCCCTGGTGTTGTTGTCATGGCAGTACCGCTAACATTCTTTCCTTTGTCGTTGTTTTTTTCCTGTTCTGTGAAGAGTTCGGTGAGGACTTCAGCTTCGGTGGTTTCGCCAAACAAGTCCCAGCCTGGTTCGGCAGGCAGGCGTTTGGGCCGGGCGGTGCTGTCAGGTTTGTTACCGGGACCGGTTGTTCTGGAGGAGCGGTTGGGGTCGGAGTCGGACAGGTCTGAGTCCCAGTCACTGTCCCCGGCAACTGAACCGCAGCCCAATATTGACAGGTCAACAGGGCCGGAGCCTGAGCTGTCCGAATCAGACTCCCTGGAAAAACAGAAGACAAACATAGAGCAAAATATTAACATTAAAAAAAATCAAGAAACAAATTATAATTACAATTATAATACATCTGCAAAGAAAATTTGTTTACAATGGAATGGTCAACTTCCTTCCAAAAAGGGACATGAACAAAATGCAGCAATCACAGTGTATTTTACAGTAGAAACCCCAGATAAAACTAAGAATTGTTACACTGTCAGAAATTTTGCTAGCAAACAATGGACCACAAAAGAACAGTAAACACACACACACACACACACACACACACAGATGCACTGCTTTTAAATAAATACCTGCCGCTGTAAGGTGCAGTTCCTTCCGGGCCCAGTAGGAGGCAGGCTGGAGCAGCCAGGTAGACAAAGCTATCGGTAGACAGAAAGTCTCCTTCCTCTGGCTGTTGGGGGGCGAGACGAGTCGGCTTGGCATCCCGTTGTGTGTTTGGCAGTTCCGAGTGTGGTTTTGACCTATGTGAGTGTTTCTGTAAGCTATCTCGGTGCGTATCATAGGTGGACCCTTCCATCGCTGTAGTGATTTCAGCCTGGGAAGGGGGTCTTGCAGACACGGCAAGGTAAACAAAGCTATCTGACTGGACAAAGGGGTCCAAGTCGCCGCAGTCCAGTCCTGAGCTTCTAATTGGCTGATTAGGATCTAGAAACTGTTTGATTGTTTGTTTGGAGGGAGAGAGAGGAAGAGGGGAGTCAGTTCCCGGTAGTGTTACTTTTTTATGAGACGGCATTGCTTCACTTTGTGGGGCATCGAGAGTCGTGGAGCCCTCAATGTCTGTATGGTCCAATGGGGTCTTAAGGATAGAAACAATTCCTCTTTTCTTTTCATCTCTCTCAGTCTCTCCATCCCCCTCTTTCTCTCTCTCTTCATCTCTTCCCGTCTTTCCACACCCCTCTTCCTCTCTTTCTCCGTTTCCTGCATCATCTCCATGTGAGGAGGTGCTGAGGAGCGATGGGTAGCACCACTGTAGCTCTGCACTCTCCTCCCTCCCCCACTCCTTTAAACCTGCCTCTTCCCCATCCCTTTCCAGTGATGTGCTGCTGCTGCCCAGGTCGGAGCCACTGATTGGCTGGTCACTATCAGAGCCAGCCTCCTCCTGGCTCTGATTGGACAGAGAGAGGAAGACCCCACTGGAATCGGACTCCAGGGTTAGGTTGGAGTCTGGAGAGCTGTCCTCTTTAGCAGAGCTAGAAAAAAGACAAGGCACTCAGAGGACTGCAACATCCCATGTGTCTGCTATCACCTACGCCCATGTAATTCATAATGCTCTCTCAGTGACTACAGTTAGTATACTGTATTGCAGATCAAAATTCTCATAACATACTTTTGTCTAAAGCCAGGCTCTGTTCAACCTGGCAGAGGCTTTGGTTTGGTTTGGTTTGGTTTGGTGTGGTTTGGTTTGGTTTGGTGTGGTTTGCGTCTCCATTCATTAGCCAGCTAGCCAAGAATGGAAAGGTTGGCGAGGGAACACTGATAACAGAGAGCCATGAAATGAACAATAAACAAACAACTGACAGTTTCATGGTTATTTCATTGTTATAATGATCTCCTGATAAATGCAGATTCTGGTGAGTGGTCTGTGTTAGTGCTGTTTTTAGGAAAACCTTTCAACACTACTGCTCATGCTATTGTAACTGAGAGATTAAGGATTTCATTTGGACAGGCTATTATCTTGCCCATCTCATTTCCAGTCTCCATTGGTGAAAATTGTTTTTCTACTTCATTGATGACATGCGGTGTCCCGCAAAGCTCAACTCTTGAGCTCCTGCTAGTGTTTTCTTTATAGATGTTACCCCTGGTCTAACCCCAAATGCTTCAACATTTTGTCGCAGTTCAATTGCATTTACCCGCATCTTGAGTCCAAATGCAGTCAGTACAAAACCTTGGAGGAAATCTTGACGACATACTGTGTGGCAAGAAGCTGCTTTGATGCCTTCCACCGTGATTGTAGACAAAACAGTTATATGTGAAAAATAGAATCGCTTTTGTTGTTAAAATCAACTCAGAACATCTCAAACAGAAAACTCCATGTCCATGTCCACCATTTGTCATATTGCACAAGCGCCATTCTCCGCTTCCATGTGGTGTCTCTAGCGCACACTAAATATAGAAATTTTCAAAATTAAAAAAAAAAAACAACCCCAACAAGCCCAAAAATTAGCCTTTTATAGTACAACATTATGGCCATGTATATTGTGATTTGGTCCAGGTATCACTCTGATTTCTCTTTACCTCGCCAAAATAAAGACTTCCAAGGACATCACTGTCTCTTATAATACTTGACAGTAAACGACCTTGTCTTGCTTGTCCCCCATCCTGACAATCCATTTGACAAGTACGAAAAGTACGATCTGTGCTGCCTGCCACATGTATAATATGCCTACACTTCCTGGTTGGATCCTCACAATAAAGTGTATTTCCGTTACTGTTGTAGATCAGATCTTCAGTGTGTCTTGGGTGCATTTAGACCTGGATTTTATGTGGTTTTGCTCTATCCGATGATCATCCAATCATCCAGAATGCATGGCATCTTCATGGAATTACCTTGTGCCAACAGTGGAAGTCCCAGCAACAGGTTTGGTTGACCAATCAACAGCAGGTCTGCCTGTCTCTGTAGTGGGAGGGGCCAAAGCGCTGAGCTCCAAACTGACCTGGGATCTACTTCCCACCCCTGGAAAATAGAGGAGAGACAGAATAAAATGAGACAAACAGGAGAAGTAATCAATACATTACATTCATTACCCACTTAGTCAAGCCATTGGAAATCTGATCACAGTCATTGGGTCAATACTAGCCATCATCAGGTGGTGGTTGTCACGTTTGTATATTTCTCTTGAGGAGGGCCTATCTGCATGGTTGGAAAGGTTACTTCAGAATGATGTTTTTGTCTGTAAGACTTTTCTGACATATTTGACTTGTCTTGGTCCTGGTCACTATTGGATGTTGGCTCGACTTTTTACTTCCTTTCTAAAAATACAAAAAATGGTTAATTTAGTTGATATTTGGTTTATTTTCTCCATAGTACTACAAACAATTTAAGGGATTTCACCTGTGGAAACCTGTAATATTTACAAAGCTCTCTTAGTCAAAATCCTATGCTTTAACTAAGATGTTGAAAGGTATAGATCTGCATCTCTGTTGATCCTTAATATTCTCTCTCTCTCTCTCTCTCTCTCTCTCTCTCTACACACACACACACACACACAGGTGCGAGAAAATGTTTGTGAACCCTTTTGAATCACCTGCATTCCTGCATAAATGGCTCCTAAAATATGGTCTGATCTTCATCTGAGTCATAACAACAATAGATGAACCCAATGTGATTTAACAAATAACACCAAAAAAATGTACTTTAACATGTTTTTAATGAACATGTTGTTCAAACATTAACAGCCTAAGCTGGAAAAAGTATGTGAACCTCTAGGATAATGACTTCTATGAAAGGGGGTAATTGAAGTCAGCAAAAGCATGCCACATAATGGTCTAACATCTGTGTCCACGAGTCCACAATAAGAAAAACACGAATAGAGGATACCAAGGAGGAAACCATTGCTTCACAGCTACTGGAACAAGGTTCTATGGACAGATGAGACAAAAATTGCACTTTTTGGCAAAAGGGCAAAATGCTATGTTTGGAGGAGAAAAAACACTTTCTAACACCAGCAAAACCTCACCCCAACTGTGGAGCATGGTGGAGGGAGCATAATGGTTTGGGGCTGCTTTGCTGCCCCAGGGCCTGGACGGATTGCAATCATCGAGGGAACAAGGAATTCAAAATTGTATCAGGAAATTCTCCAGGGGAATATCAGGGTAAAGGTCTGTGATCTGAAGCATGCAGCATGACAATGACCCCAAACTCAAAAGCAAATCTACAACAGAATGGCTTAAGCTTGACTCGACTGGACCTGGTCTTGGAACTGACTCAACTATGGTGGTCGTGACTACAGCCCAGCTAAGAAGTAATTTTCAAAACATTAACTCCATTAACTCCATGAGAGAAAATGGAGAAACCGTAAACAGTTGTACTTTGTCCGCACTACTTCAAAACTTGGCATTTTGGTTGCATGTTAATGAAAAAGATTCCCAGCCAAACCTGTCAGCCAGTCAGAGACAATTATTCTACAGAGCCACAGCTGAAGTGGGAAAACAGTACAATGAACATAATAGTATTATTATTTTGACAGGCAGACAAAAGATGATAACCAAACACAATGAACGCAAAAACAAGATTGAAAGAGTGTCAGTGCAAAATACTATATATCCATTTCAATAAAGAAAACTGTTCATTGGTCCATATGGCAAAAATACAAATGATTACATCCTCTAAACTGTTGTTAGTTTTAATTTCCTTTCTTTTTTATTTTTACGATATCTAAAAACATCAGTACTTTTCCATGGTAGGCTTTTATTTTCATGGCAGCACCTAAACAAGTAAATGCCAAAATCTTCAATTGGTGTCATACTATGTTATCTTGGAACAGAAGTATAAATCTATTAATCCCATACCATTATCCAATGATTCAAAGTGGGATGGCTCACCACTGCATTGAACTTGCAGGAAGGACACCTTGCTCAGAGGAGGTTCCAGCCCCTCGACAATTTTATCATCATTGGTTTACAAAGTAATGTTATGTGTCAACTGGTTAAAATTTTCTTTCAGAGCCCTTTCGACTTCACTAATAAAAAAACCCTTCAACAATAATTTCAGGTCTACTGACATTTTCTGTTTGTGTGTTTGCACCTTATTTTAGAATTGAATGGAACTTTCCAAATACTGTAGAGTACAAATGTTATTTTGCAGGATGAGAAATGAAAAAACTGAGATGAAAGAAAACAAACAGAAAATATGACTGCATTTACCTGTCAACAGAGCGGCTTTCTCTCTTTGGGGCCCGGGATGCGTTTGGTACATGTCACCTCGTTCCCTCTGTGGCTCAGGGTGTATGTGGTATAAATCCTGTGTGTCCCTGTGGGGCTGGGACAGGTCGAGGTGCTCTAGGTCGGAGTCCACCTCCCTGGCTCTCCTCTCTAACTCTGTCAGGCTGAGCTCCGAGGCTGCAGAGGAGGGGGGGTGGGAACCTCCGAAGCCGGATGGAGGTCGAAGGAGAGGCCAACGCTGAAGGGAGCCAGAGAAGGAATCGGTGTCACCTCCTCCTGCTCCTCCTCTCCCCCAGCCATCATCCCATAACATGTTGACCATGTTGAGCACAGTATCCCAACTTTCCATCTCCCCTTCCTCTCCAACTGTACCGCCTTCTCCTCCCTCCACCTCAACTTCTCTCTCTATTTTTGTCGCTACCACCTCGTCTTCTTTTCTATGTTTCTCTTGCATTCCCTCCTTCTTCTCCAGGCCTCTCTTCTCTACCTCTTTACCCTTAATTTCTCCTTCCTCCTCCTGTTTTACTTCCTCCTTTCTGGTCACATTTTCTTGGACTTCCTCTTCATCCCTTCTTCTCTCTGACTTCCCTTGTTTTGCTCCTTCCACCAGCGCCACGCAAATAGTCACCTTTGCTTTCTCTTTCTCCCGTTTCTCCTCAGTTCTGCTTCTCTCCCCTTCTCTCCTCACCTTCTTTTCCTCCTTTCCCTTCCACTCCTCCTTCTCTGCCTTCTGTTTCCCGGGCTCTCCTTGGTTCTCTTTGCTCCTGGTTCTCCTCGGTTCGTCCTGTTCTCTGCAGATCCTCCATTGCTCTAAGTTCTGTTCCTTCAGCGAAGCTCTGACCATCAAACTGGTTCCATGTTCCATCTCTGACTGGGATGGCTCTTTCAGCGAACACCGACCCACTATTATCGGGTTTGTTACGCTTATTAGCGGGTTCTCAGAGAAGTGGCCTGGGTGGGGAAGGAGGTGGGAGTGAGGGTGTCTCTTCTCCAATGCAGAGAGGACAGAGGGTAGTGGGGGGAGGATGGGGAGGTTGTGGAGCACCCCTCCCTGTCGGACGGTCCTCTTTCTCATGATGATTCGGCGAGGCCAGGTGGACTCCATGCCCTCAGTAGGGCCTGTCGAATCAAGTCCCCCCAGACCGCTACCTATTCGGGGGCTGGCCGCTCCTGGGCGTAGCCCTGTGGCAGTGCCAGGTCGAGTTCTCGAATTGGTCCTGCCCCCGGACACCCTAGACTTCTGGGATCTGGAAGCTTTATCCATGAGGCTGGACTCAATTTTGTCCATATCAAAAGCTTTTTTCTCAGCTGTATCTACAGGAGCAGTTTCAGTTTTACCCCCAACGCCAACAATTGTCTGACCATTATCCATAGTCCTAGTGCTATTCTGAGCTTCATTCACATCCCCAGTCTCAGTTTTACTATTAGTCCCTGTCTCACTACCATCTCCAGGTTCTAGTCCTGACTCGGGCCCAGGATTGATCTTGGCTCCAGTCTCAACTTTAACTTCTATTCTGGACTCAGCTCCTGAACCATCTTCATTATTAACATTAGTTGCACCTTCAGCTTCTATTCCAGTCTTTTTCTCGGTTAAATCCACCTGCCTAGGATGAACTATAGCCTCAACCCCAGTCCCAATCTCCACCCTAGTCCCTGGACCAGATCCTGCTCCAATCTCAACTTCATCTCCAGGCTCAACCTCATTCTCAACTTCAACCATAGTTGAAGGTCTAGCCTCAGCAATATGTTCTGGTTTAGCCGCAACTCCTCCAGTTCTATCTCCACCCTTTGCCCCTCCCCTGGCTTCATCCTTATTTACAGCTGATGCCCCATTTTCTATCTTCACTCCAGACTGTACTTTTCCTTCAAATAACCATCCTCCTGGTCCTGTCATCACCTGGGACCCCATTCTTGCTGCTTGCCCATTTTTAATGCTAGCGCCAGCCCCGTTCTCATATTTAATTCCAGGCCTGATTTGTGTCTCTGGCATATTTCCAATATCAGCCCCCAACCTTGGCCCGCCCCCACTGTCGGCTAACACCACACCTGCAGGTCCAACTTTAGATCCAGGTCTGTTCCTCCCAACAGCCCCGGTTCCCATCCTGGGAGCAGCGCTGGGGGAGGGGGAGGGAGAGGCCTGGGGGAGCAACAGGGGTGTCGTGTCCAGAACCTGGTCGGGCTCCAAAAACACAGAGTCTCTATCCGAACACATAGGAACCCCTCGGCCATAGCCAAACGTCCCAAAACTACTCACCGATGTATCCCTCCTTTCTCTCTCTCTTGCTCTCTCCCTCTCCAGCCTCCCCCTCTCCCTCTCTCTCTCCCACTCTCGCTCCGCCCACCCTCTCTCCATCTCCCTCTCTCTCTCCCTCTCCCACTCTCTCTCTCTCTCACCCCGGCCCCAGCCTCGATCCCTCAGGTCCTCTTGGAGGTCACGGGCCGAGAGTTGGACCAACGGAGCTCGGTAAGGGGACCGTCTCAGCTCCTGGGGGGGAGACAGCCTCAGACTCTGGGTTTGGGAGTAATGTCTCGGCTGGATGACATGGGGAGGTGAACAACGCAAACTCTGAGTCTGAGCGGGGCGAGGTTTGGCGGGGGAGAAAAAGACCGGAGTATGGTAACCCGAAGAGAGAGGCGAGCCAGAGAAGGGGGAAAGGAGGGGGGAGGTAAGAGAGGAGGAGTTGCCCCCAGGGGGAGGGTAGAGCCCTGGGTTCAGGTAACCCCCTCCTCTGTCTAACATATCGCCTGTAGAAAGCTCCATACACTCCAGATGTTTCGGAGGCGTTAGGACTTTCCAGGAATGCCGACCATCTCTGCTCTTCGTGCTGTCTCCATGGTGATGATGGTGGTGATGATGATGATGGTGTTTCTTGGATGAAGAGGAAGACACCCCAGGCGCAGAGAAAGAGGAGACGGAGGGAGAGACCGATCGGGCGAAACGCCCCGGTGAATGGCAGCCGCCTACATTGGCTTCCTGACCCCCGAGCTTCAAAGAATCATAGATGACTCTTTCGTCCAGTCGGCGCACAAACGATGGGTTGGGAGTTAAAGAGCGGGGCTGCGGCTCAAACATATCCGCTGGGGACCTGCTAACCCTGAGGGAGCCACTCGCTGAATATGTATAGCTCCCCTCGCCCCCTCCTCCGCCCTCTCGCCGTATGGAGCCTCCAGGGTGGTGATGATGGCTGTCTATCTGCTGGTTGATACACATGGTGTCGTAGATGGATCGCTGGGGTACGTAGCCGTCTCCGTACCCCCCCTCTGCTACTCCTCCACCTCTTCCTCCTCCTCCCCCCTCCCCAGCTCCATGTTTCTCCAGGCAGCAGGAACTCTTCCTGAAACACCCGGGACGGCTCAGAGGCTTGCCCATGATTGGTCGGATGGTTGACGATGGGAGGAGCTGGTGGGAATCACGCGAGAAACCCGAAGAGCGAATTGTGGTTAATTGTCGCAAATCTGAAAAATCTTGCAGGCAAAACAAATCTTGGAATACATCAGAGGCATGGCGGCTAGCCTTGTGCAAGCCATAACAAAGAGGGAAGAAATGGGGAAAAGATGTAAAATTCAAAGTCCATTTAATGCTGCTTTTAATTGCTGATACCTAGCATTGTCCACTTGTCTTTCTTTTGCAGTATGTGAGGTTCCTGTTTCTTCTATCCTGTTAAACTACTGATCCACAATTCTCAGGTTGATTGCTCTAATTAGAGATCAGGATTGTCTGACAACCTTTGTGAATGAAACATTGCAAAAAATCATCTTGAGTCCTACTCAGAGGAATATTCCGTTTAAACTGTGGGGAGGATAAAAACATTTTAAGCATCGAGAGAGAGAGACGATGAGATATGTCCAATTTATATGTCCACATACAGTGCTGAGCTCCTCTTCTGTACCTCTCTCCTCCAGGTATGGCTGTATTTGTAGTTATTCTAGTTGTTTGTTTGGAGCCAATTAGGTCCTTTATCCAGCAGAGTGACATAGACTGACAGGATTGAATTCAGAGTCAAAGCATTTCCTCTTATTCTCGCAAGCTCTGCTGATTATCGGTGTCTGCCTGTTACCGCTGAAAACAAAGCAAACAACAAAACAGAGTTGAATAGAACAGTAGAGAGCTTCAAAAAGTCTCCAGAACTGTCAACCATCACGTCAGACAGATTCTGAAATATTAGGCTGAAACTGATTTATCAAATGGAATCATAAAAATATTAATAATCTTTGTTAATGCAGCGCTAATCAAAGCAATGCACACAAAGTGCTTTACAAACAATAAAACAGACAAAAAGAAAGCCAGTCCACAGCTGTTGCAGAAATACCAGCCCAATTCCTCAGTAAAATTAGTAGAATAGCAGGACCAATCAGGTTAAAAGATGTGCTTAGGTCAAATAGCACTTAGATATTTAAGGTGCTACATGTAGCATGTTGTATTTCTCAAAATTAAGACCACATTTCCCATGAACCATGTTTCTTTCTGTGGCGAAGATGTTGCTACCCTTCCCCTCCCTGGTATTACTCCATTTGTTTTGAAGAGCCAGAAGAAGGATAAGAGACAATAGCAGCCCTTGATAAGCGCCGATGTGCAGTCTGATCAGGTAACCTAATGTGGAGTTCAAACTCTGCAGTCAGAATAGTGGAACTCAAAATACATTGTGTAGAAAGTAAAAACGGTTCCTGTTTCATGCTGCGACGCAATCCAGCAGATTTCTCGCCAAATCCAACCTCGTGCCATAACACTGCAAAAATGCAGTGCTGAGGCCAGAGAAGACTGCCAATTTTCTCGATGTTAATATAGGCTACATATAGCATATAGGCTGAACATGCAGGAATGCAGCCAGTAGAGGGAAACCTAGTCACAATAGAGAGTAACCTAGTAACCTTGGTTCTTAGGTCACCAATCTTATCAACCATAAACAATTAAAAACCTCTTACAGTCAGCTGCAGAAGACGCAACAACATCGTTAGGGTTCACAAGGCAATAACAACATCGAGTAAAACCTAAAAGGGGACAAGAAAATCCAATGTGGATGCGCATAAAGGATTCAAACAATCCAACGCTTTGACGTTGATGACGGCCTGCACAAATGTGGAAAGCCTGTGTAAATGCAGCGTCAAAATAAAAGTTGAGTTGATGTCCGTAGTCATCCAGAGCTGCTACCTACATCGTTTTGTGACATCAAGATCTAAGTATCTCTGATTTCAGTTCAAAAGTTTCCAAAGCAGTTTTAATATGAATTTTTGCAAAATTTGGATTGTTTGGGTGGACTTTATTTGTGCCACCTCCCCGCCACATCGCCATTTAATCCTTGCTGGGAATTTAACAATTTGTGTCAGAGAACAGCACAGAACAGTAATTAGCATGGATCTAGAGGAAATAAAATCATTGAGAGAAGAAAACTCTTGTTAGAAAGCAGAGTGAAGAAACAGCTTGACGTTCATATCTTTCTCTGGAGGGATTCCCAGCGTATTCCTGAGGTATCCATACTAACATCCACGCTAAATGTCATTGGTACCATTTCATTTGCACCCATTAGCAATGCTTTCCTCACAAATGAGTTAGGCTCCATCAATGGGGCCCATTGATAGTTGAGAATCATTCGTCGTCTCTCTCTCTCTTGATGTCTCACCCCCCTCTGTCTTTTCAGTTCGCCTACTTAAGCATCCGCTCTCTCTCTCTCTCTCTCTCCCTCTCTCTCGCTCTCTCATCACCACCACTGCCATCTCTATTTTCCCCAAATCAACAGAAAAGCCTGAACCTTTTCAACACAGTCACAATCATTAAAAGCATCAGTCAATCCCGTCGATC
>OOFE01028293.1:4118-23821 GCA_900323365.1 Monocentris japonica
AAGGAGAAATTCTGCCCAACAAGATTTTTTCTTTGGCGGTTGCTGGGTAGAAAAATGGTGGCGTGGCCTGTCAACTCAAGTGAATCAGAACTACCTTTTAGAATTGATAGCATAATTAGCCAATCAAAACTTGTGAGTGGGTGTGCCGGTTTGATAATAAAATGATGACAATTTCCAGCGGACGTACAACATTTGGGTTCTCCCACAAGCAAGTTTAACTCTGGCGGCGGTTATGGCGGCAGCTGCAGAAAACTCAGAGGAAGATAATGGCATGACCGTGCTCCCGATTGATTTTATTCAGAGGGCGGCCAGCGACAAACAGCTTGAAAGACACTTACAGCAAAGCAAGCAAGCAAGAGAGATACATGTTGCATGACAGCGATGTTTAACACTGACAGGAGTGGCTAATAGGCTGCTTCTCGATTTACACATCTGGGAAGTATGATCAAATCAGCTCAGCTTCATTAAAGTGAGCTGGAAAACATTTACCGTGGCATGTATGAGCTACCTTTTCATTTCTGTTGACGTCGTGTGTTGAACCGGCGGTAACCTCATCCATTCATTAGGCTGTGTGATGCATAAAAGCACGTACACTAATCACTCTCGTTCTCTCTCTGCTCGCCACGCCTGCTTGTCACTTTCCTTTCTACAGCCGGGTCTGTGACATCTTTGATGTGTCGTTGGCGGTAGCGTGACAGTGCGGTGCCTCGGTTGTGTATTTTGAACACTGTGATTGCCGTTTTGCTGGGCAACATGTTTTATGGCGGCGGTGTCCTCGCGCCTCAGCCGTAAATTCTTAGAGGCATTGCAGGACTAGAAAGCCTGTGTCTGAACTATAATAATGTGTATATAATAATAATAATATAATAATAGGGGATGTATAAACTGGGATTTATTTATGTGTTTTATGATTTTTCATTACCAACAGTCACGGTTCACCCCTGCAGCGGTCACAGGTTGGAGCTCACCGTTAGGGATAGACAGCCAGTTAACACCACCAAACTACGTCCTCAAAAAAACACCTCTGTGACTCAAACTGCACGTTGTGAGCTTCACAGAGCAGGTACTAATGGCAGGACTGCCTTTGGGAAATCGCTTGTATTCATGGTAAACACACATACTGTGCATAATGTGGTGTAAGGAGTACAAAACCCAGACCCCTGAGTGATGGGAAACGGGAACTGATAGCTGACATAGCTGGATGGCTTTACATTTGGAGAAAGCCAAAGGATGCCTTCAACCATGTCTGTCTGCCAACATGGCGGTAAACAGGGCGGTGGATCTGTAATGGTACAAGCTGTCATCTAGCGGGCGTCATTAGTTTCACTGATTGCTTTGCGTTGCATGGTTGTATAATAGCCAAGACATATGAGGCCATTTTACAGGAGCAGGGGCACCCTGCGGTGCGAGCGCTGTTCCCTCATCATGTTCTCGTATTCCAAGATGACGCTGCTGCCACACACGCTGCTAAACAAATTCAAGGGTGGCTTTCCTGAACACCAGGATGAAGCCAAACCTTCCACTGCCTCCCCCATCGCCAGATCTAAACATCAATTGAATCTTCCTCCTTCAACCTCCTTGAACCTCCTTCATCCGTCAAATCGCTGGAGGCGCTCTTTCTTGAAGAATGATCCAATATCATACTACACACAGTAGTCAGTACGCTGTATGACAGCGGATCCAAAGAGGATTTAAGATTAGTTTCCATTAGTTTATCAATATTACAAAATTGGCCACTTTCACATATATTCCACATTCACTTACATGTATTTACACACGAGATGAATAGGGCTACATTTGACATGGAAAATACAGTACTTCAAATGTCTTTACATTATATGGGCATGGAAAAGTCATGAAATTTGATTAGTAAAAATGTGTTGCAACACTAGAATCTGATATTATATCCCAGCACACATTATTCATACTTTTATTTTGAAACACATGAGCTTATCCCAGAGTACATGATGTTTTAAAACATATTTGCTCATCCCAGCATATCCCAGTATATCTGCTTGTATATGACCTTTTTTTGTAAAAGGATAATACTTTTACAAAGCGGATCTTCTGTACTTTTGAGATATTGAATACATATCAGGTAATAATTTTGTTTTTCCAAAAGAGAAATAGTGTTGTCACTGAGAATATTGAGAACCACCGGCTCCACGATGGTGAGATGTTATAGAGCTCATTTAGCAGGATAATGGGGCTTACACCCACACCGTCTCAGATATTGTGGGTAGTTTTTTTAGGTCATACGCCCCAAAAAAACAGAGGCAACTTAAATTGAGCTGCCAGACGACTGTTAGCATGGTTTTTGCAGTTATTTGAGGAAGGATGGAGTTCAGCAACCTTGCTGGATGTACAAAGAACTCAGGCAATCATCTTTGTGAAACGTCAAAGCCCCTGGCAAACTTCGCAAAATGACTGGGATCATCCACTCCAGCTCATTAATCCTTTCCTAGAAATAAAATTAAGCTGAGGTATCTTGTCATTGATGACAGGTCCCAATTAGTTTTTTTAAAAAGTTCCACAAATTTAAGTCCTGTTTCTAATGTTATGTTTGTTTATTATTGTCAGTCGATGGCTGCTTGTGACTCACGTTGCCCTTTGAATCATTGAGGTGATCAATACCGAGTCTGGGTACTGCAGCAGCAGATGAAATCCAAGTGGGGATTTTAATATCGGGGCAGGCAGAGTAACCACAAGACATTGACTCATCCATAATAATAGCTGGATGAGAGACTGCATGGCGGGTGACGTTCAACATCTGATGCACCGCTGAAGTTAGGGCTCGCAACTATTCATTTATTAACCCTCTGTCCTAGTGGATCGATGCGCAGTTAAGCATGGCAAAATCAGTTGCGAAAGTGGAACACAAAGAGGCAACAGTGCTTGTATACTGTGTTATCATGTTAACCATCAGAACAGCTATTCATCAGCATCATATACAAAAAGGAATTAAGGGACAGTAGAAATTGCAATCTTTTCGTACAATCGCAGGAATCCGGCGTGATTGTAAAATTCAAGGGACCCATTAGAATAATATGCTTTTCCCGCTGAAGTCCCAGTCAACCTCCTGTCTCCGCTCGTGTCCCGCACACTGCTACAAACCTATTAAAAACATTAAAATGTCCAAAGATCAGTTTCAATACATTCTACAAACTCTGCTGGTTAAACAGAGTTAGTTCAAAGGCACGGCTGGCGTGGATACAAGTCACATTGTGGTAGCGGCTTAAAGAGTGTTTCTCTTCATTACGCCGGGCCGAGAGCGTTTGATGCGACGCGAAGTGACAAGCACGTTTTCTACAGCGTCGCCACCTAAATGTCTGACAGGGATTTGCTTAAGCCGGAAAGGTACCTGAAGCCTAAAGTAAAGTGTGAGCTGGATATGTATGTTGTCACATGCCTTTCACTTGGAGAAAGGGCTATGCGTGGAGACACCTGCGCCGTTCAGGTTGTCTTAGACTCCCAGACTTAAAGGGCAGCAGGCAGAATCTGATAAAAACACAATCTTAGATAATGAAGGAAAGCACTGAGCTCCTTTCAGCAGCAGTTATAAAAACCTTCCTCGGAGGCGTAGGTACTTAGCTAACCTTCCAAGATCAGGAATGCCATGATCATGAATGAATGGAAAACTCATTACCATTTGTATTTTTGATTTAGATTTTGACCACAGTTCCTTCTTTGTCTTTGGCTCCACCCACTGAGGTTTATCTCAGCCAATCCGATTATTTCTTCTGTGTTTGTACATCTAAAATATCAATCTGTCTCCTTTGGAGTATCCTACACACTGTACAAATACACATTATGTTTTAACCACCAATACAATTGCCTCCATCACTCAGTTGCAGCAATGACTCATTCAGACTGATGGGATACAAATTTGCAATGTTGGCACAGCTCTAGTTCCCTGAAGAGAATATGGTGCACAAAGGTAATCTAAATACCGAAAAAGCAAATAAACAGAAAACTGTTTTGACAAACAGTTTCCTTCAAAGTATAATGATTGCTGGGCAACACAGCCATGGTTTAAATCTATAGCTGCAGACTGTGAGACAATTGCTTTCTTCTTCGGTCTTGCTGTTTTGGCACAATACACCGACTTTTCCTTTGAGAGCGAGGCTCCATAATCTTGGAGCAACAAGATGCTCTCCCACTGAGAAGTGAGACTGATCACAAATGTTGCAAGCTTCTTGATCTGTGTGCAGCTCCTGCTTCAGTTTCTCTCCCCCACACAATGTGTTGCTGGAGGTGGCAGTCATTATGTTGTCTTCTCTCTAAATTCCTGGAACATGTCAGATTTATACTCAAAACCAGCTGTTTAGGGCTGGAGACTAGCTGTGACCAAATGGTCTCAGGTTCAATCCCAGCAACAGTTAGCAGACTGGCTTTTTTTCAGAGCTGCTCTGGAGGCAGAAATCATCTCGTTGGTTGAGTTAAATGTCAATGAGCGGAGCCAAAGGGCCACAGTTGTCTGGCTGAGTAACGTCAGACTGAAGCCCAGCGGAAAAGGTAAGTGGTGAGAGAGGAGCTTGCTAATAGCGCTCTGCGGCTAACTGGAAAAATACAATCTAGCCGAAGTTATCTAAGTTAGCTACTTAGCCTAGCTGACCTTCCAAATTCAAGCTAGCCATACTACCTGATAGTTATCTAGGGAAGCTGTTTAGCTAGCCCGCTGACCTTGCAAGATCAATACTGCCATGGACATGAAAAAGATAAATGAAAAAGTCATAGAATTGTTGACATGTATATTTTTTTAATATGATTGACTCAAAGGCTTGTGGTTTCTCTGCCTGCCCTGATATTAAAATCCTGATATGTTGTTTAAAACATGTTTAAAACAACGTTTGCAGTGTTTAACTATGTGGAATGAACCTGAACCTGATTTCATAACATTTCAGTTCAAATCGTTTATGTTTTTATGTTTATACCAGTGCAGACATAGGTATTATAACATAATTAGCACTATGATGCTTTGCTCACATCCACATCACTCATTTTTACATAAAAGGATTATTAAAGATTTTTTATCATACCATTTATTTACTGCGTTTCATGTTAAAATGAAGTGCTTTGCTTTTTGCCTATGTTTGAAGTTATTAAAGGGAAAGCTTACAGGTAAGTCCACTAACAGCTTAAAGGGTTCAAAAAGACATGGCTGCTAGACATAAACCAGCTGAAATTGAGGTGTTAAACTGACATATCCAGGATGTGGTTTTTTTTTTCTGATGAAACCTAACGAACCACTTCCTTCTCCACTCACTAGTGGGGGAAAAAAATCATCATCTAATGAGCGCAATGTTTGGGGAAGATGGAAATAGCACAATGAATATTTTAGAGCAGTGGCTCCAGCAGCTATTTAGTGAGAGCTAGTTCTAATGCAGTTCAGGAATAATATTAACAACATTGGGTTTGGGACGTTTGTGTGTGTGAGGGGGGTGGGGGTTGGGGTGCCAGGTTGGGTGTGTCATTTCTCAGCCGTGCACGCGGTTGATTTCCTCAGTGCTAATCTTTGCGAGACAGAGCCGGGATTAGAGAATCAGGAGCGTACCACCAGGTAATCCAGCTTGTGTGTCTCGCTGGCAGAGGTCAAGCATGTCAGCGTCTGTTGCTAAATACGGCCTCCAGCTGACGTGCTGCAGAACGACGGGGAGAATCCAGCGAGGCAAGCTTCTCACCCCACGCTAACAAGCACTGTTTGTCAGTCAAGTCAGTGCACGGTGACCCTGCCGGTCCACTGGTAGATTTGTGATTGCCCTGAAAGTGTACCTGGTTTATTCTCCGCTCTAAACCTTTCGATTTCCGGCACTGCCGACCCTTGGAAATAAATCTCAACATAAGTGCTTCACTCAAAAGGGCTATAAACATTTAATAACATGTAATCAATGTGAGACTTTATGAGGTCAGTCGCTGCGCTGGCTGCACTCCTGCACAAAACAAAGACCGGACCAGCATTCCTTGTAATCTCTGAGCACCGATTCCCGCAGGGCGAGGAGGTCACTCTTCACACCCTCAAAAAGATCAACACATCTCGCCACAGCGTCGCACTTAAGCACGTGCAACCAGACCTCAGAAGCCGACATATTCCAGACACCAGGCTTCAAAACCACCAGGCTCTCCACAGACACCATGCGGTTTCAAAGATGGTGAAATATCTTCCTTGCAAACATCTGTGCCATTTGAAGCTGCCTTTACACCCAGCCCAATCAATATAATCTACCCATAACGCCCTGCAGCGTTGCGACACAGATGCAACACAGACACAGCATCTTGACCTCAGCAGGTGGGGGCCCTTTACCTCCCAGGTTAATATAGAGGCTGAAATAAATCCTTTCCTCTGTCAAGCTGCAGCCACAGCTCTTAGAAAGCGTGTTGTGTTGTTCACAACCATTCGCTCATTAAAGTGCACCTCTTCACATTGAAGGACAGACAAGGAAAGGACATTACTTATCCAATGTTATGAAGCAATGTCTTGCTTGAAATAAATTGAGAGATGTTTCAGGTGCAATATATATCCATCCAAATTCAGAAATAAGTTCTACTTTTTTTTGTCATTTTTTCAGTTGGTGGAGAATCGTTTTGCAGTGAAACTCTCCGTGTACTACACAGAGGTTAAATAGGAATTCTTTAGGATTTACCAGCATATAATCGTAACATAATTGCATCATGCAATAACCTCTGACTTAAATGAAAATGAAAAATGTCTACCCGACCTAAGCAGCCCAAAAGCCCTGTCTACTAACCGGCAAATTCCACCGCTGAAAATTACATCCAAATTAGAGATGTGTGGCATAATCACCAACCACTCCATCACTCCCTCTCCAAACAATGCTGTGAGAGGTAGCGGGTGAGCGGAGTCATTCTGGATCCAACGTGCTAATAGAGCCATTGCTATGTGAGGGCAGCGTCTTAATCTCTTACCTCATTAAACTGTATAATGTGGAATAATATTGTTATTCCGGGCGCAGAAGCCGAGAGTGTTGAC
This sequence comes from Monocentris japonica, assembly GCA_900323365.1. Lineage (NCBI taxonomy): Eukaryota > Metazoa > Chordata > Actinopteri > Trachichthyiformes > Monocentridae > Monocentris > Monocentris japonica. The sequence continues at coordinate 11,107 of OOFE01028293.1, forward strand.
TTTTGGAGTCCAATGTTCCTGTCAGTACCGGTGATGATAAATCACACATGGGCAGCGGCGAGCTTGCTGTGCGGGAAGCAACGTGTCCAGGACCGAGCTTCTACCAGGGGCTGCTGTTCACGTAAAGGGATTGCCTTTTTATAAATCATTTGCTGTTCATTATGTTTTTTTAACATATTATATTTGGGAATTTCTGGCTGACACCTTCAACTTTCAGTGAGTAAGCATGCAGGGGTTCAGCGTGTTGCTCTAAGGCACGTCAGCGGGACACATGGGTGTTGAGGGGCTCAATCCTGTGATCTGTTGGTTACAAGGTTATGGAATATGTGGGCTGGATCACCCTGCCTTGAGTATTGTATTGGTTTCAATGGAGATTTTTAATGTCATATGGTCTAAATGATGTTTCAGAGGCTTTTCCGCCCAGACAAGAATACATTTCTGGAGGAAACACTAAATCTTTGGATTTTTTTGGCATAAAAAAAGCGGCACAAAATATCGATTATCTGCGACTTTACTCTAAAAATACCAGTATAGGACTGTCTCACTGAACGCCCCGAGACCGCTGATCATAGTTCACAATGAAAGATGTTGTCCAGGACAGCATGAAGACGGCACAAATCGCACAGTGTGAATGTGGCTTGACTACAGTATGTACTTCCTGTGAGGACATTTCATTTTGAGCCGATTGTAAGCATGGTTCTCAATTTGCTTCACTTGAGCTTTGGCTTTTGTTAGGAACAAATATCAAAGGCCTTTACAGTACGCCACATGTTCATTCTAAGTCTTGGATGGTTTGTCCACTATTGAATCTGACATACGGATCATAACCAACATCCTAAATTTGGAAATAATTACCATCTCAATGCATTGCAAACTACAGTGTCAGACTTTTTCTCTCCTGTAATGGAACGATTTCCCCTAGAGAACGCAGTCCCGTCAAACTACAGTCCTGTCCCTGTCATACCGCAACAATTCATCCCCAGATATGGAATCACTCGTCAAATATAATGCATTAGGATACAAACAGGCTGTCTCATCGATCCAATCCCAAGGGTGTTTTAAATTGTTCCACCAATACAGCAATAACAGCAGAAGGAGAAGTGTGTCCATTCACCAGCCCGACCACAGGACGTCCTTAATATATCCCACTGTCTATAATAAACCATCTAGCTCCCGCCTCTCAGCGAGACTGTATAGGATACTCCAGACAGCCTTTAGTCCAGACGCCTTAAATTCTCCCTGCCTGCATTGCTAAAAGGCTCCCCAGGGCATTGCCTGCTCCAGAAATTTCTGTAGGAATGCCTACGCTTCTGCTCTGTCAGTCCCAGTGATCTTAGGGAGGAATGGCCCTGAGGAGATAAGGCAGCCGGACAATGAGCACGTCCACCTGGCAAGGAGAGATGCTCCGTCACGGGGGCCCAGGGTTACCGAGGTGTCGGTAGCTCTCCATGCCTGCAACACTGAAGAGGTGCCATAGTCTCAATGGGCCCTGGCAGATATAGAACGCGCGCTGGAACAATGTAGCCCCTTGACCACTTCAACCGCTACGCCCGATATTGTACTGCGCTCAGTTACCGAAATTTAAGCTGCAATAAGCGAGATTATAATGTAAAAATACACCCGACCTATCAGCCTAGATCACTAAGTGGGGCTGCAACAGAGAAGTGCGTCCCGTCCCCCCCAATGGACATTCAATAGGGAGACGAGCAGATTCAGAGTTGCAATTTAAAACTTGCTTAGACAGTGGATCAAGTTTCTAACTTATCAGAAAGTGACTTAGATGCTAGTTTTTTTGTCAATCAAGAACCTGTTTGATTTGACTGGCTTCTGGTCAGAGAGAGTGTACGGTGGCCAGAAAGGACAAAGTTTTGAGTGCAGGCAAAAATCAAAGACTGTATATAACCAAGGCATTCAAATGTTAATGTTTCAAAAAGTTACCAGCTAATGTGGCAGGTGATCAGTATTGATTTATCCGCCAATTAGTGCTTGATGGGTGTTCATTTCAGACCCTGACTATACTACATTACTATTATTATACTGAAATAAATACTAAATATGGTAAATATTTTATTGGCAGGTACAGTCATATTTTTACAAAAAACATTTCCTTGATATTGCCACTGACAACTTGTAATATAATGCACAACCTCTGTGTTAAAAGGCTGTCATGTAGAAATTAGACTAACACTCCTTCTGGCTTTCACAGCAGTCTGCATTGTTTCAAGTGATTCACTAAAATGGATGGGATCCAATTTCGTATGAAAGAATCATTTGCGTCCTGGCTGTGCAGTACGGTTACTTTAAAAAAATAGGAGAAGTCAAGGATGAAATCATACAACGGCTGCCATTTACTGGTCCTTTTTTTTTTCATGGTAAACACATGAAATGCCAGCTGGTTGATTCCCAGATGAACAATCCAAGTCAGTCTTTTTCTCTGATGCCGTCTTTTTGACGATGCAGCCTCTAAGAGTAATTCTGTAATACCATCAAATGCACATGGACATGTGGTAAATATGTTTGCTTCTTGTCCACCCCCCCCTATTAAAACACAAACACACACGCTACAAATCCGTGATGCAAACCAATGGCAGCGATTGGCTGAACGTGTGGAACAGTTGCCATCCTTTTCTTTGGTTCTGGAGGATTTTGGTCTTCAGCTGAAGTGTTTGTTAAACTGTTGCCCATTCCTAAAATCACACCAGATGGCTCAAGAAGCAACACAAGAAGTAGGTAATCTGGATTTATGACCTCGCCCATAAGCTGAGAGCTGGTGCATCTGCTCTAATGAAAATGGGAGCTATCTTAATGAAAGCAGGAACGCTGCACTAAGCTTTCTTACCTTTTGCACAGAGGGTCTTCATAAAGGTATTATAGAGCGGTTGATCTCGTACGGGTCACCTGCTTGGCCTTTGAATCATTAAGCCGACCTTTTTTTCGAATCATTTATTCCGGGGGAGAAAAAAAAATGCATATGCCTTTTGCGCACCGGTATTTCTGGTGTCAGCAGGTGCGCGGAAGGCTCGTGTTGTGTTGAAGAGCTCCCCGCCACTTTGAACAGCCGGGGGTTTAGCGAGCAAACAGACGCACGCTCAAACTCCCTCACTGCTAACTGCGTCTTCATGCAGTCATGGATAAATAACTGGCAGGAGCTGTTAAAAGGGAGAGGGAGTGGTATGACAGGGGAGCAAATGAGATGGCGAGCTGCGCTTAAGTGAGGCTGGGAAAAACAAACGTCCGTCTTAAAAAGTCATTACATCTTGTAGTCAGGTTTATGTATTTTCCCTAACAGAAGTGAAATATCTGCCAGTGGAGTGAGTTACTCGCACTTTCTTACAATGCAGACTTGATACATCCACTTGATTTTTCTGCTGAAATGACTTGTTAAAATGAAATGCATTGCTGCAGGAACCACGTGCTTGTTTCCGGATTGCATCTCCTCTCGGTCTCATGTGTGCGAGCCCCGTTCCTGCCGCCGTGATAGACAGCAACGCTTTTCCGATCAAGCTATTTGCGAAAGCCTTCTCCCGAGTCAGACAAAGGTTGTTTTCTGCCAGAGGAGCGAGTTGAACTGATTTATTTATCTCTGTCACCTAGGCGTTGCTCGTGTTCCCTCTCCCTGTGCAAAGTTGCAATTTGATATGACAACCGTAACACATAATCCTCACGTGGAGATCTCAGTGTAAATCATGTCACATTGTCTCTGAAATAGCAGCTCCGTGATGAGGGTCTCGTGTAATAACAACCTGCTCCAAAGTAACCTGACAGCTAGTTTCGACGTTGTTTACAGAGTTGACACGACCAGTTTGCCCCTGTGATCTCTCTAAACGTGACTTCGCTATCGCTTTGGCGTGATGGAAGTAACAGCCTCGCGCGTCAGACAACCCTTGCAACAAGGTCGAGTGATGAAGAAAATGTGAGCTCTCATTTTATCCGATTGTATTGTGCTTAAAGCTTAAGCTTCATGACTAATTGCTTGTTGAATGATTTGAACGCAAACAGTTTCAGTTGTTTTCCTTCCCCGCCTCATCAGGGGAAGCGACAAAGGCAAACAGCATCACCCATTTGATCTGCGATTGTTTGATTCAGAATGGGGATGTTTCAGTGTGAACAAAGTCAAATCCTCATTAGTGATCTGAGCTGTCAGCTTCAGCAAAGCAGTTTCCTACATTGGCTAGTAAAGCCGTCAAGTTTGGGTTGGTAGGCAAATGGGAAAAAAGAAAATTGTGTTCTTTTTTCCCCCCAATTTCCATTCATACAATCCAAATCCACGCCTGTGTAAGAGATTTTCAAAATAAATTACCCCCTAGGTGAACTGCAGCTCATTATCAAATGTGGGGAAAAAGGGGCCACATGTACTCAACCTTCCATATATGGGCATATATTCCAAGAGCAGCTGACACAGGAAATGATAAAAGAAATAAAAAATGACGTTGATAAGACAGCTGAAATGGTTTTTCCGAGCAACGATAAGCGTCACGCTTCAGAATAACTTTCGCCAAACGGGCCAATTTTCTTCAGCGGCGACATTTCCTTTCACGTTGCACGCTCCTCTTTGTGCCTTTTCCTCAGAGCATAATTGACAAGGAAGCTGGCTAGCATTCAATTTGTAACTGTAATTGCAATTAACATGAGGTTTTAATATACTTTCACATGCACTTTTAATGCGACTGCCTTCTGTGGCTTTCTCCCACAAAATGTTAACAATTGGTTTTGGTATTCCTGTCGTCCTTACCTAGCTCTTTATGGCCCAGGGGACCACGGTGGGGGGCACATACTTTAGGATTTACAACACATCAGAATTACAGCCAACATTTCTCTTCTGCAACACCCCCACCCCCCCGATGCAGTGTAAATTAAGGGGGCCCCGGTCCAATCCAAGTGACAACACCCTTCACCCTGAAAAGTGATCGAGAGATGGCGGGTCATGAATCTTGACCTATAAAAACCTTTACCTCCATCAATCCCGTACATCCTTCTCCGGTCGGAAGAGCTTTATGTGGGCCTACTATGGGACTATGGGAGCAACAAACTCGGGCAGGGGAGAGCACATTTGACTGTGAGTCGTGCAGCTTTTGGAGCTCTTGTATTTCCAACAGCCTGGGAATGCAGCAGAAAGGCTCCTAATTCAGTATGTCCGATTGGTAGCCAAGTGCTTTAACATTTTGTGATTTTCCGACGGCTGGCTTTTTAAGATTGCTTTAACCACTTAGAACCTGTCAGATGTGCCTCTTTCTCTCTCCGATGATAAACGCAAGTGTGAAACCAGATTTTTAGCCTCATCTCGCATCCATGCTGCTGCGTTTTGGATATATGCCTACTACCCATGTCCTGAGCTGTCATGGTGGATCCTTCCCTCCTTTGCCCACTTTGAAGTGCAATTACTGTTGATGAAGATCCAATAGAGGCTGTGTAACTGACAATCAAACCGGAGCAAAGTCAATTTGTTTTAATTGGTTCGAAATTAACTGTGGAACCGCCGTTGCGAGGCGCCCCGGCTTTTGATTGTGTCGCTTCCTCCTCCCCCCCGCTCGCTCCACGCCTCGCGCCGTAATTGATCGCAGGACAGTCGCTGACACAACCGCCTACGGTAAGCCCCTGGTTCTGCTGCGCGGAGGGCTAGCTAGTGAATACGGCGGGCAACGCCGACTCTCTCCAAATGTTTGGAGGGCAGGAGGCACCGCTGCGTGATATACGCTTGGAAATTCGCTGTGAAAAGGTGAACAAGCTGGCTGACACGTGTCTGGAAGGTGGCGCGGTTAACAGGCAGCTAAATGAGGGCTTGGTGCAGCTCGTCCCAGCCTCCCTAAAGAGCCTGGCTCTGTATTGACAATTGGCTAATCAAATTAGAGGCTGGATTACGAGTCGAGCATCTGGTCATTGTAATAACACTCATTATTAAGCTCCGTAGTGAAGCAATGAGCAGACTGTTCAAACACCTGCATTCCTAGGACTCCTATTCCAATATACATGTAGGCTCTATACATGTTGCACAGGGTGTGAGATTCCTGTGTTTAGTCTGTCACTTTTCTTTACCCTCTGATCTAATTTACTTTTACATATGCATCTGCAGAAAATGAACAGAATATTTCATTTCTTTCCTCACATTGTGGGTGATGGGACACTTCAATCTCGTGCCTGGTGAGACGGCTGGCCCCTCAGAGAGCTTATCATCGCCGATGTGTAAACTTCAGTGTAATTTAATGAAAGTCATTTTTCCCCCACTGTGCGGCACATAGCCGCAGTGCATTATGTTCAGCCCGATCTCGGAATCACAATTTCCTACACGCGAGCCTGATTGGCCCTTCCAGGGGAGAAGTAGCAACTCTTAACAAGATACAGCGTGTTCCCCTTTTTTTCCCAAACAGCCTTTAACCTCCTAGTATGCAGGTTCTTGAGGACAGAGGATTTTGCATTCATTCCCGCATTTCGCAATCCATTGAAACATAATAACACGAGGTACCGTCGTTAGAAAATTGAAAAATAAGGACATATCTGAGAGCGAGCACACACACAATAAGTAACAAGACTGTTCAGCAGCAACATTGACATTCATCCTCCGCACAAACACGCTGATTAGGTGCAATTAGTTATGGTTAGCAGGCACTGCTATACTCCAGTAAATGTACAGTAAATATTAGTTCATTTTGCATCAGTGGCATAAAAACAAATCTTGCCAAGGTCGCAATGTTACATTGCTAATTGCCTCCAAGTGAAATAAAGAGTAATTATGTTTTTTTACCATTGTTCTCTTATATAGCATCGGCAGTCGCTAGGGGACTTACAGCTGGGATTACCAAAGTAAATCAGAAAGCTTCTTAGCCCCAGGGCCCAGCGCTAGCGCTCTCTGGAAATGTGTGTGTGTGTGTGTGCGTGCCTGTGTGTGTGGAAAAAGTGTTTGATGTGCACAGAGGTGCATGCTATGAACTCAGTAGGAACGCTCTAAATGACAACAGTTGTAACGCGGGATTGTTCTAGTAATTCATCCCCTACTGATAGATGCCATCTCATGCCGCAACACGGAAGCCACAAGCCGCTGTGTTTACAGTTTGCTAAATCAAGAGGTCTCTTCCCCCCGGGTTAATCGCACACAAATCCTGTCTCTAGTCTCTAGTCATGCTCATGGCTTCGCTGCTGTTGCCTCCTAATATTGTCTTGCATCTGTATTTGCTTTTTGCTTTTAAGACCAATCAACCAAATGAATACTTTAATTATTTTGCTTTTACAGTGAAGCAGCATCACAAGCAAGTGGCTTTATGAAATGCTGAAGGTGCATTTCAGACTTATTACAAATGAACGCGGCATGTTTGCTCTCTAACAGGTTCTCAGGCTCCTGCAAATGGTTATACGCGTGGAAAAGGCACACGCAGGGCAGCGAAAAGAGGCCAGCCCAAGTTTCCAATTCCTGATTGGTGCCGGCCGCAGTTGCCATCTCATTTGGGGAGCTAGGATTACTCAGCTTCCACCAGGGGGGTTGGAGCCTATGAGAGAACCGAGTGAAAAATGAGAAAATGAGTGACCGATGTGGCCTGGTGTGACCCGCACTGGGGTAGTGTGGCAAAGCAGATGATCCCCATCATCATTCTCCTGTTAGGGTAATGGGAGTGGCCCCGTATCGATTCGCTCTTTCCCTAGCTGTGTGGCTGCACCATGAACAGTTGCGGAGGGACAACGACCCTCTTTCTCTCTGATTGTTGTTTCGCGACAATCGGCCACCCCCATAATCACCGCTGTTGAGCAGAGAGTGACCACTGCGTGTTGTCATTTTGTCAGCACAAAATGACATAATTCTGTAGGAGAGCCCTGGCGCAGTCGGTAGCCTGCATTCAAAATCATCAGGGACATAATTGGTGTGTATATATGTGTGTGTGTGTGTGTGTGTGTGTTGGCAAGCCACACAGCTGTCAAGGGAATCCAAACAGGATCCCATTTACATGAGCCCAACGTGGTCTGATGAAACTTATGCTCTGACAGCCCGGGGGCCCCCCGGCTGAGCTGAGGGCCTTATTGACATGGAGCGTACAGCTTTCACTGCAGGCACCACCACGGTGGCCCGGCTGATCCACTGACCCCGCTGCAGAAACACAGATGCCAATGTTTAAGAACACAGCAGGAAGCGATGAAGAGGGGGAGACAGAGAGAATTTTAATTCTGAATTCTCTCTGTCTATGCAAGGAATCTGAATTGAGACAGTGTGAGAGAGAGACGCCACTAAAGAGAGACTTCCCAAGTTTTCCCAAGAGATGCTATATTCAGACAGGCACGTGGAATCCGATATTTTTCAGATCAGATTTAAACCATGAGATTCAGATCACATCTCTGAAAAATGCAACTCAGTCTGGCTACTCAGATCAGACTGTTCCCTTTTTTTTCCCTCACTCCCCACGCGACATGCATTTGATGTCACACAGACACACAAGAAGAGTAGAGAACAATAAACATGGAGGGGAGCCAGCAGGAGAATAGCAGAGTCTGGACAGGTGAGGAGGTTTCCTGCCTCCTCTCACTGCACCGCCACTAGAAAGTACCCTCACAAAAATAATCAGGATCAGCAACGGTGAAAGAATTTGGATTTGCCTGCCGTCTGATCATAGCCAAAACATATTTTAGCAATTAGTCCATGCATGGGAGTTAGATTACATGCACATAAGTACAGCTGAAATATAACAGTAACCAATTTCTGTCTCTAGTTTGCTCAACCACTAGCTGGGTCAGCGAGATGTGGCACAGCAGTGGATGATAAAGAGGAAGTTTGATTTTAGCTTCCTGTAGAGCTAGTGTTGACTAACTGTCCACTGTCATTTAGTTTCATATTTAGACTTTTTCTTTTTCACATTTTTCTTAAAACAAGTAAAGAATCTGACAGTGGGGTGAAGTAATGTCTCTTGTTTCCCATGCACTTTTTTTCAAGAATTTTCTGGAAACATGTCTCAGTACCTGGAAACAAGGCAACATAAGGCAGCAAACTCCAAAAAAATGACATTTGATTCTTGAAACAAGTTGATATGCAATTGAAATAAAGACATTTATCTGACCTAGTTGACTGATTTTTTTTCTCCGATTGTAAGAAAAAAATATTTCTAGTATTTCAGTACAATAGTACTCAATGCTAGAATAAATCCCTCGTTAAGAAGGATTGTTTTTTTGGCAGCATTACTGTGAGCTTTAATAACACAGTTTAATAACACTAATAATATTAATCACAAATGCTGTCCTCCTTTCTGCGTCGAAAAAGGGAAAATATCTTTTATATTGATTGTCTTTGATAGCAGTGAGTAATAGCAAGTGCTGCTATTACAAAGCCTATCATAAAATGCAGCTGAGCACTATAAAAGGCAGATAATTGTTTTACAGCTCACATTTCATATGTGGTCCTTCTGTGACCGTGCTTTTCCGAATGTCCTTAAAACCATGATGAGATCGTGCAGATTTTTCCTTTGATGAAATCCAATGTTTTCTACCATCGCCAGCTCTACTCTTACTCTACTCTTTCAGAAGAACTCGGATTCCATTTCAGTGAACAGTGGTGCATGAAACCAACATTTCTGTCAATTCGTGTCATTTTGTTTTTTTGCCATTAATGCATGGCAATTATAAGAGCCGGTTATAGTTGTGACCAGTAGTTACATCACAGAGTCAGAGAAAGTAGAGCAAAGCCGGTGTTTGTCCCAGTAAGACCTTCATACTTCCCCTTGCTATTAATTGGAAAGCGGCGGCGCTACATCTAAGAGCACAAAGAAGCAGAAGGACGCTGTGCACTCGTACGCTTTTCTTACGCAATCCTACCATTTTTATAATCTGTTCCATCACCCTTTTTTCTATCTAAATCAGCAATAACTTCCCCCCCGTGCGTATCAATAAAGATTGAGCGTGCAAATGAATTTTGTGGTCAGGCAGAGGACTCTGTGATCTACTAAAATGATGACAGCGCCTTTCTGCCTGTCGGGAGGAGCAGCGTTTCCCATTAAGTTGTACCGGCTCTGTTTCACTTGATTTGATTCAATATGCAAAAGGTCCTCTGAGAAATCAGACAGCCTGTAGGGTGTGTACCGTGGTAATGTGGCCCTCACAGAAAAGCACCATTATGAGCAGCAGTCTACAGAGTGCACGGCAAATGATAAACCTACTCTATCTATCTATCTATCTATCTATCTATCTATCTGTCTGTCTATCTGTCTGTCTATCTGTCTGTCTATCTCTCTATCTCTCTCTCTCTCTCTCTCTCTCTCTCTCTCTCTCTCCTCCTCTCCTTCCTTTTATACTTTCACAGAATTCATGTTAATTGCATCGTTATAGCCTGATGGAAGTGAGGGTCACGGCTCTTGTTGCCAAGCGACTATTGAAAACCCATTTGAAGCGCGCCGCTCTTTTACTAAAAGTTGGAATACTTGCAATTCCTGGCGCCGGGCGCTCTATCTACTAAAAACATGCTAAGCTCTGATTTCTGATTTCACTCACACTGATTTTGTGGCATATCTGATACTAGATGGACAGTTTTTTTAGACAAATATCTGGGAAGAAAGTCAGAGAATTTGAATTTAAAGAATTAGAGAGACTTCCCAAGTCATCCTCAGAAATTCCATGTTCAGACAGACAGCTCAAATCCGATTTTTGCACATCAGATACCAGCAGGGTAGTTTGAACAGCAAAAAGACCACATAGAATCTGATCATTTCAGATCAGTTTTAAACCACATTTCGTAGGTGGTTTGACATGCAATTGCAACTCAGTTGTATTTGATGTCACACAAAATGACACAAAGAGCAGAGAACAGACAAACATGGAGGAGCGCCAGCCAGAGCATAGCGGAGCCCGGACAAGTGAAGAGGTTTCATGCCTCCTCTCGCTGCGTGGAAATGTCATAAGACAGTTACTATGACAACCAGTGTCACAATGATAGCAGATGATGATGATACTGTCTAAACACACAGGGACCGTTTTGGTCCCTTTGTACAATTACATTGTGGACAGTAACATTTGAAAAACAACTGGGATTGGAACACTGCGTCTCTCTCAGGAACACACAACGGTATTTCCTCTCCTTCCCTTTCCGTTCGAACCGACGAGGAAGTGAGGCCAGTGCTGTACAGAGGGGCTCCTCGTAAACTCGTAAATGTTATCACGCTACACCAACTAAACCGTCAGAGCGTGACCGAGGCGTGACATGCATTCTCATACCGCAGCGCGTTACACCGCAATCAATGATACGTGGTGATCTTATGGGTTAGGCCTTAACCTTTGCAACCCCGGAAGATCTACGGGCTAGCAGCAAAAGGCGACGGCACAGAAAGTCAAAAACTAAAACATCCCACAGGCCAAAAAAATGACATATGACTGTTACAGTATGGATGTTAAGGTATGGATTCAAATCACCAGAAGCATAGGAATGGCGTCCACATGCTTTTGTAATCCATAGCGGTTTGATTAAACTGCCAGGCTGACTTTCCCTTCTCTTTGCTGATAAATAGATAAATAATTTGGAAATAAACGAGTAAGGCCGCCATCTGTTAATGTCAATCCAAACAGTCGTAAAGTTGATTTCTCCGTCGTGTACAGGTGCTGCGTTTCCACGTACCTGTCGCATTACGGGCGGGGACAATGGGCTGCCATATTTCACGTCATGCGCATTTGGTTTATTGCTTCTTCGCTGTTGATTGCTACCCTGTCCTTTGTCATCCCCCCACCTCCCATCGTGTTGAGAGGTTCATTTTTTGTCAAGTTTTCTTCTTTAATGCCAGAGTATTTCCGCTTGCACCAGGTCCTCTGCACACCTGGGTCTTTCCGACAACAGGCACACAGGAGAACCATTTCCAGCCTGCAAGAAATGTCTGCACACTGTCTTGATTACTTGCAATCAAAGCATTTTATTGTTATCTAATAAAAAGTGAGAATTTAAGTGTTTTTTTACATGTTTTGTTCACTGCACGTATTTTAAATCTGTATTTAAAATGTGTTTATGTGGCTGGTATGTGGAAATGCAGACTTTTTTTTTTTAATTACTGAATTATTTCCCCCCCCATTCTATTATACTAATATGGTTTTTATGTTCAGGTCTTTAATCTACAATTATCTATAATTACTTTAATGCAATTTATCCAAACTAAATTTAAGAAAACTGGGACTGCTGCAAGCTTCCTTTCTCCCACCCCACAATAACTAACATGATATTTGCCATCTGCTCCCTCAAGCTACTTTAAGAAATACGTGTGAAATTTGGATGAAGAAACTTTCCTTCATCACTCATTTCATTACTAAGACAGACATAGTATGCTTGCTAATGCCTCGTAAATCTAGAACAGTTAAAGTGACACGGCTCAACGGTCTAGTAACATGTTGCAGCGTATTAGCTTGTTTTCTACTTTAGTTGTTGCCAGGATGTACGCAGCACAGCGTGTTTTTGAAGCACGTCACTAGAGGCACATTTGCAAACTCAATAAATGCAATTTGAGCAGTGTAATACATGAAGGGCTATTACAGTGGCAGGCAAGCAACATTATGTGTGGGCCTGTGGGCAGGGTAGTTTTTGATACCAGTGCCAGTTGCAAAAGTTCGATTCTGCTACCGGTTTGAAAATGCAGCTTTGTTCCGACACCGAATTCATCTCATTCTCTGATAGAGGAAATGATTTTCTATCGCGTTTTGCGCCATCTGCTTTTCTAAATAGAATCAGGCCAATGCCCAATTGATTTCCCCCGTAACACAAAATGTCACTAGACGA
>OOFE01028294.1:0-12113 GCA_900323365.1 Monocentris japonica
CGCATCTGGCAGCTAGACACGGGGGTGCCGGGGGGTGACTGCTTGAAGGAGAAGAGCGAAAGCCTCGACACCGGGTTCTTGCGCTGGTCTAACATATGAGAGGTGGCCGCAACGTAGTTCTGATGGAAACTATGGAGGGAGCCAGGATCCTCCCACATGTGATTGGGCTGAACCTGGAAGTTTGGGGTACTTGGGGCATGAGGCGAGGAGGGTTTGAAGTACATAGGCCCGGAGTGAGCCATAATGTCTTCCGACTGAGGTGGCAAGTGGCTCTGCTGATGATAGCTGTGCATCTGGACGTCCTCCACCTTGATATTGGACTGCTCTCCAGAATGGGGCATTTGATACAGACAGGGCGGTTTAACGTCGTAATTGGTGTTATAGTTGTCCATGAATGTACTGAAACTAGGGAGAGAAGTAGTAGCTGTGATCTCAGTGTTGGTCAAGTCCATACTAAACTTAACAAACTCAGGTGTTAAGAAGTCGCAGCTGTATTCCCCTGCGGTATGGTAGCTGTAGCTCTGGGAAGCAGGACTAGCTCCTTGAGGTGATGATCCATACTGAGCCTGAACGCAGGGCATGGCTGAAAACCAAAGGGGCAAAACTCCTCAGAAATCTTAACAGAGCTGTTCCAACTGCAAGCTATATTTTCTTTGTACAAATTAACGGCAACAAAAAAAGTTGTCCTTTTACTAACAGCGCGTTTTATCTATGAGAAATATTCAGAAAATGATAATGAATATGCACCAACAAATATGTAATGTGTATTTGTGATGAATTTCCCATAGCCTACCTCAAGTCTTTGACAGTTTTCGGTGACACTTGAAATGGGTAATGTCAGGAGTAGTATGGGGTCAGGATTCAAGAAAGCGGCTCTGTTCTGGAATCTTCCCCTAATGAAATAGATAGCTTTGACTTTTACGGGTTCATAAAATAAAATAAAGCACCGTCTAAACACGAACTCCAATAATCCATCAGAATCAAGTTAGACTTTTACGCACAAAGTGAAACCGTTTTTGTTTTTTTTAAAAAATACACGCAACATTACGCACAATCTCACAAGGCTGTTTAAGGAGTTATTTCATAACTACGTATATAATAAAACAACACAAGATGTTTTTCGTCTGGTTCTGTCATTATAAATTACGGGATGATTCAGCGTGAATACACCAACTTCGCGCAATTCACTTTCGCAACTTCTGTCTAGAAACAACGAAAATGCTGATAATTCTCGCGAAACAATCCAATCACACACACAGATGTCCGCAGCCTAAAACAACAGGACTCAGTATTGCATCGTGAATCAAACTGTAGAGCACACACGCACAGACAAAAACGGAACCAAATCACTCGAATCGAGGTGGCACAACTAAAGCGCAGATGCAAATAACCAAACCGACCTTACCTCTTTCACATCAGACTCGTGGGTTTCAATCCATGCGATAGGCACGCAGGGGGTATTCATCAATTTCTGTAAAAGCTCCAAATCACGAGCGTCGGTACCCAACAATGCCAGGCAAACCGTGTGACTCCGAGCGCTGATCGCGACACAAGCATCGACTACCCAGTCTGGCCAATGTGGCTTTGTTTATGTGAGCTCTGGATAGCGTGGCCCACGTGCTTCGCATCGCCACGTCATCTGCGTCGACACCGACTTGCACCAATCCGTTTGGGAACTTTCTCAAGCCCCAATTTCTCTGGGCGAGTGTGTTTGTCTCGTGGTATGTGTTCTCTGCTGCTTCCCACATGGACGTTACCAGGGATGGAGTGGAGGGTAAACCCACCTAAACTCAGTTCACCCGCCTTTTCATTTGCAGAACAGAGTTAACGCACGCTTCTTTTTTTTTTAGGGCTGATATACATCTTCATGGCATGAACTCTCATACATCATAGCCCTGCTAAGTACCGTCAAACTGATGGAAGTTATGCGGGGAGGGTCTTTTAAGGGACAAAGCATGGATTCATGCTTTTCTGAAAGTATAATTGGCTTTTAGTTTATATTGGTGGTTTGGTTTACCCACCTTGTTATTTACTATTAACAAAAAGACAATAGACAGAACATCATGGACATCATTTCTACTTAATGCAATCAAGTACCTGTCAATATCAGTCCTCTCTGTAGCCTTGGTCTCATTCAGTTGTTTCGCATAAAGGTGTATTTCGATAACCAGGTAACGTGTAATGAGGTTATGCAGCTGACGAAACGTTTCTGCAACACCATCGAGATTTATTTATTTTATTAATGTTATTTTTGTGAGATGAGATAGACTATATATATTGCAGTATATGTACAGTTGTGTCATAAAGAGGCTGATATGCTAGACAAACTGTGCACTTGTTTGAAATAGGCCTAATGAAGCGGGGGTCAATATTATTCTTCGCTATCTTCTGTCAGGATTTCTGTATTTCAATTGTGTTCCAAATTTAGACCTCAAATGGCGTGGGTTTGTGTGTGTGTGTGTGGGGGGGGTACCTATTCACAGAGCTCGTACCGTGTATGTGAGGAAGGGGGATAATTAGTAGGCCTGTAGCCAGTTGTCATGGGCGAACCAATTTAGTCCCCAGAGAGGGAAGCGTGATAGGAGCGGGCAGAATGGAGAGTGACGCAGAAAACGCTCACGTTGACGCAGTCGCCAAAACAGTCTTTTTTGGCCCTATTGTTCTCCAACCGATAGGATTCCTGATCTCAATATAATCTTACACCAACACACTGTAGCCAATCGAGTAGGCCTAAATGTTTGTATATGCATATTGGCCTGGGCACACAGCCAAGGTGAGGGTAGAGGGTAGGGGTAACTAAGCCAGTGTCAAGGAGAGACGTGAGCCTGTGTAAGTCCACATACCCAGATTGCATGACAGGAGCGCACTTCACATGTCACACAGCATCTTGTGCTCTTTCCACAGGATTGATGCACGTTATACAGCAGTAGTAGGTCTCAATTGCCTTGACACAAGGGTAGAACGTGCAAGATGGGGAAAAATCATGGTTACACTAACCTCTAGAGGACAGTGTTGTTCACCACCCATACATCAACCAGCCCCTATTTACCCCTTCTTAGAATGAACCTATGAATAAACCTAACCCCATTAAGGCTAAATGATCACGCCAAATCATTTTCAGGCAGGCTATAATATTTGTATATAGCGTGGGGTTTGCAAAGAAAAAAAGGCCCATGTTATGTACAAAAACATTGTATTTAGCTCAGTTCCTACTAAAGATTACAAATTCTCTACACTGCACCGTGGATAATCAGAAGAAATATAGTCTCGTAAAAGTGTACAGATTTTTGATAATGCAATAAACCACAATAAGTCGTAATTAAACTGCCGCCCCCCCAACTCGTGCTTGTGTTGAGACCAGCTTTATTCACTCACAGTGAACAGACACCTAGGTATTCACGTTTGCGGCACCTACACAAGGCTTGGTGTGAATGCTTCAGCCAGAAGCTCAACGTCAACGCCTCTATTCAAATCAACTGTCCATGCGGTTTAGTTTTAGATGGAATTACACAAATAAGTGCTCATATAGACTGCGTAACACATTCACACAGTTTTATCTGAAAATATTAATAACAGCACGCTGGTCACACTGTGTAATAGCCTTAATCTACTGGTATCCATTCGCCAAATTAGAATGTAGAATGAAAACACAATTAGCAGTTTAATTGCCCATTTTACTGAAGAACAGTTAACTTCCGCATGTATATGCACAATTAATTGACAATCATTTGAAAGTGAGGAGCTAGGTTTAATCACGTCGAAGTTTTTTCCCTGAGATTGTGTGTTTAGCATTGTTTGAGGAAATGTCTACTGACATTGCCAATCATCGTTTTGTGTGTGTGTGTGTGTGTATGTGTGCGTGCGTGCGTGTGTGAGAGACAGAAAGAGAACATGAGAGAAAGAGAGCATGTGTTTGTTTTTATTGATTGGCTCACATGTTATAGTCTTACATTATTATTATATTATTATCTCTGGCTACATTTATGAATTCCTGAATGTAAAGAAATCTGCACCCGGGTATTTTGTCACAGCGTAAGACACGGCCGTCCTGGCAAGGTCAGAATCTGACTTAAATTCAGTTCTACAAATAGACGAGCGGGCTGTGACATTGGGTCCCTTTCTTCAGGACCGACCCGGGGCAAAAGAAACTTTCCTTCAACCCGCTAAGGTGATTGGACAAGACGCTTTCGTCTGCGAATCCGATTCGCTGAACGGGATGTCGATCACGCGCCAGCTAGTTCCTGGTTTTGGCTCCAGAGAATGGTTGTTGTTAGCAACCGGATGCCTCCCGGTTGTCAAGCGCCCTTCTCTGACAGTTGACGTTATTCAGCGGCGCGTTTGACGGGCACGGTAGCTTTAGAGGCACCGGGACGAAAGTAAGTCTGCGACTTCACAGCGCGAGGCCGTTACTTAGTGTGTGCAGCACAACGTTGTCCCAGCTAGTGCTAGCAAGTTACTAGCTTCCAGGGTGCAGGTGGGCTGCAGATTTTCGGCCCACCTTCAGCATCACTTGGCATGGTCATGCATCAAATGGCCTGTCTTCTTCTTTCTTTTTTTATCTGTCAGTTGGGTGCTCAGTTAGCTCACGTAACACCTCCGCGTGATATGACGTTTGTAAGTTAGTACACTCAAACAGACCAGACAATACAGGTGAATCTCTGTGATGCAGTTGCAGCCTTGTCACATAACGTTATTGCACAGCTACATTTGGTTCCAAACTTGATATTTTGAAGTGCTATACCATTAGCTTTGTACATGTGTGTTGGAGAAAGTACAATAAACAAGACATTCATATTGCTGTGTTATTGACATATTTGCGTAATCTATATGGCAGTGCTCCAAGAATGGATATGCCCATTTCTTTAATTTGAATTCCATCTTTTGTTCTTTTCCTTTTTTTGTTAAATGTGATCAGAGCTGGAGGGGGACGTGTTATATTCTCTTTTAAGTTGTAGTCTTTTGCAGAATCTGCTGGTGGGACCCTCAAACCTCATTTCATTTCAAAGCACTAGAGGGTATCAAACTTTCTGAGAATTGAACAGCCTCACCCCGAAGGCATTCCTTTGCCCCATGTCTTCTTTCCATTTCTAGATTCCCACTTTACAAGCTTAAATGTCTACTTAATATGCTTTAATGCCTGCTCTTTAGAGCCAGGGAGCACTTCATCACTTTTATACACCTTTATATAACACACTGTTAACTAGCAATGCCTTATGGAACAGCTTGTCTTGCAGCTGGAAGGCGCCTCCATGGCATGATGGAGGTACCTGTTCACCATTCACAATGAGACAGTAAAATGGGGATAGAGGCCTCTGCATAGCGCTGCTGTCTATATCAGTCAGCGATGAATATTCATGAATCACAGTGTCATGACATGCTCTGTAATTGGCAGCAACATTAGTAATGACACTGCTGGTATCAAGCCCCTGCATATTCATGTCGTGGGGCAATATTTCCTCACGGTGCTGTTTTTTTTTTCCCCTCTTTCTTCCTGAAAGTGGAAATGTATTCTGAAGCTGCAGGTGTCCCTGGCGCCACAATCAATTGCTGGCTGGATCGTGCCCCAGTAAAAATCAGACAAACCATTAGTTTCTTTGTCAATCTCTTTGATTAATAATCTATCTGAATTATAAAAGGTTGAGAGGAGTCTAAATAGTTTAAACTGAATCTCTTTATAATTGTTATGAATGTAGACCTTAGGGACACCTATATACCATGTCGTCGCCACTGGCTGTTGGGCGAGGTTAGGCTTTTAAAAGATCACTGGTAAAATGTGTAGATTACATTCGATTCCTAGCCTAAAAACCTATAGGCCTAGATGATTTGATGATTTTGGCTAGATTTGCGCTAAAATGCTACACTGTAATTCCCAAGCCAGCTGAGGGATGACTTCAGCTAAGCGTCATGCACAGATTACAAGCCCGGTTTCATCGAGGCTATCCACTGATAGGTAGCATGCTGTAGCAGATTTCTTTTTGTACCCGAATTTGCTGTGCTTCCATTTCATTCCCAGTAAAGCATCCTAGAATGGGTGACAAGGGAATTGGCTAAAGCTTTGCCTAAGCTGCATGGCTTTCTCCTTTTAAGCAGCTGGATGGGAGGATTTTTCTCCCAGTGCCTCCAGTGTACAGTAGTGCAGTGCACAGTCCAAGTCATAGTGTTACAAGGCAGACCTGGTACCAGTTGAACGGGCCACGGTTGAGATGGTATTACTGACTACAACAAAGTAACTCTCTCAGTCCACGCAGTACTAGTTGCACTTCCGTCAAAAAGACTCACACACATTAGGAAAACCCAGAAAAGATAAGATGCATTATTCCAGAGTGCAGCACGGTTTGTTGTGTTAATGGATTACTTGCAGTTCTTTCTTCTCTCTTATTCTGTTAATCGCTAACTGGGCCTCTATCTGTGCATTGCAGGAGGAGGCACGGCGTTCCGCAAGGCAGTGAAGGGAACTACTGTCATTGCTAGTGGAGGCTTGTTTGCATTTTATGGCCTTACACAACTGGCAGAATACAGGAGAAAAACAGGTGAGAGTCAGAGCACCACCGACGGTGTTGTGTTGTTTCCAGGTTACGTATGTTGAATAAAAACTGATAAAACTGAGTCATGTTTATTGTTTTAGTCTGTCTATATATTCCAGCAGTTCTGGTTTATATTATTGTTTTGCGAAGCCTTATATTTTGTTAATACCTGTCTTGCAATACTGACAGCATAAACGGGTAAGGAACAACTTTCAGCAGTGCCTCTGCTTCATGACAAATTGTGTAGATTGTGCAGTGCTTCTGTGACGTGTACATGACACTAACTGTTATAATGGACTTGTGAATGCATGCCTTTTGTTTTTTTGTTTTGCTTGTTTTAGATAATCTTGTCTCTCTCTAGCAACTACAAATCTTGCTATTTGTCAAGTTAGCCTATTATCTTTTTATCTCAATGCAATCCCTCTGCATGCCGCATGCAGATTTAGTGATTAATCTAGATAGACAATATTTTGAAGTGTTACGGGGAGGGGAATATAAATTAGCACGTGATTTATTGTTTTTTATTGCCTGATGATGTCTGACAGCTTTTTTCCTCCCGAAAATGCATGGTTTCTTTTTTCCTAAATCCATCATGAGGAATATGAAGACATATGCATAATAATGAAACACATTTATTAATGTGCACTGTCCCCTGGAGTCATATGACAATGAAATGGATGACTGGTTTTGTTTTGCGTGGACGGCGTGGGCCCAACGGTCGCATCTGGAGGCGGCTGAACAGGTGAACGCGGTCTACGTGGAGGAGCTCCCGTCTAGACGGGCTCAGCTAGCAGCCTTACGCGGCACACGGGAGTTTGATGTGCTCGTCGTCGTCGTCGGAGGAGGAGGAGCCACAGGTTCAGGTTGCGCCTTATATGCAGTCGCAAGGAGTAAGTTGCTTTTGTCCACTGGTTCTGGTAGAAAAGAGCCAGAGCTCTGTACCGTTCATCCAAGCAGGAAGTCACTCAATTTGATTCCATTGGTTGTTTCTGGGGCCCAACTGTTCTTGTCAATTTCCACCGCAAAGAGTTTGTTCTGGAAACCTTGTTATATACTGGCAAGCCTGTTTCTCTAACCTTCCAGCTACTGCCAGTTCCCAGTGATACGTGATGCATGCACTTTGCATTGTTGTGATATCAAAGTATGAGAAAATGTAATTGTCATATCCTGTACTAGGAATACATTCGATGCATCTCTTGGTTTCACAAGTGAGAAATTGATAAATCCCAATTATTCAGCTGGCACAGTTTTTGGGGAGCAGCTTTTTGAGAGGATTTTTCATGGCTAGACTTGTGTTCAGCCCCTCCTTGTAACCTCAAATGGATATTCTCCACCCTGATGTTGCATAACCTCCTCGCCATTGTGATGGACTTGCTTCCAAGCCGCCTCTCCCTAGGGCTCGGCCTGTAAGGCGCTTCGCATGTCTGCTGCGGAGTCTAGAGCAGCAGAATGTTTGGGCTAGGAGGACACGGGCCATGGTCCAATCGCCCAAAAAATTAAAAGATGACTCTTTTGTTCCCTCCCAAGGAGGGACAGCATCCTCTTGCGGTTACCATTACATACTAAATCAATTATCTATGCTGCTGGTTGGAGGCTTCTTAAATTTGTTTTGCCCCTTTATGTACGCTGGCTGTCTAATGGAGGGGGTTTTGAAGCCCCTTCATTCCCCTTCTTCTAATCCTCAGTTATTCTTCCTTTCTTGTTTTCAAAATTGGGATTTACAGACCGTCGGGGACAGCAAAGAGGCTTCTAATAGCCGAAGTCAAGTGCAGTTTCAATGTTAAAAATGTTCTGGAAGTCATGCAATTTCCCCCCAAATACAAAATGCTGAAGAAAAGTGATGTTCTGTGGATTTGCTTTTCTGAGTTTGGTTCCTTTAACTATATTCTCAAAACATTTGATTCCTTTCCTTTGTGGTTCATGCTGTCACGCTGGTGGAAATGATTGTTGTTTTTACCCAATGGAATATGTATGGCCTCACAATATTTTTCCCGTCATGAATATTGCAGCGGAAGGATGTGCATATGTGAATAGCATCCAATCCGTTCTAAAGATTTGGGACAATAAGTAGCCAAATATCAGCTTGGTTGCCGTCAGATCTCAAAACTGCCCTCGTGGAGAGAGACGATTTCTCATCAGGCACCAGCAGCCGGAGCACCAAGCTCATTCACGGAGGAGTCCGATATCTACAGAAAGCCATCATGAAATTAGATTACAAACAGGTAAATGCTTCATTTTTTCTCCGCAGCTGACACTTATCCGCAGAATTCCTGGTCCCTCTGGTCATATTGCTTTATTTACCCTCCAGTGTTCATTTTTCATTCACGAGAAGCCCTGACATGTTTGCCTTGAATGACTGCCTGCCTGGAAATGTTTTTTTTTTTTTTTGAAGTTGTTTCAAAGAATTCTCACAACTTGGCACAGTGCCACCCCTGTTGTTACCACGTTGTGAATTAATATATGAAATTATTTCAAAGTAATGGGTGGAATAAGGCCCCGTGGGTTCTCCTTTTCCCTGCGAATTGTTTAAGACGAGTCACCTGGGTTCAAACTGAAATGTCATGTCACCATTTTCTGTTCCATTTCAGAGTATTTGAGGAGTCTCATTATTCTCAGCTTGTGTTTTCTTTGGGAGCCTTATTTTGCTATCTGTATGAACATGCTAGGGTCTTGGAGGTGAGCAGTGGAAGGGACCAATTAGTGTGATTGCAGGAAACACAACTGCCTAGTCAGCAGCTCAACGGTAAAGTATAGGCTATGCTACATGCCATGGATGCAATGGAGGACAAATCAAGGCAATAGTGTTTTGCGCTAGGAACTTTTGACGTCCATGTCAGCAATATCATTTACCCCCAAAACTAGAATATGTTGCATTCATGTCCCTCAACATCACCTCATCACTACCAAAGGAAAAGAAAAGTGCACAGATTCAATTTTATTTGTCACTTTCAGTATCTAGATCATGAGGCAGCTGAAATTGCAATCTGTTTTATTTCCAGCATATGATCCATTTTGACCTCCTTGTCTCCTCCAGTACAGGATGGCGAAAGAAGCCCTCTGCGAACGCTCCCAATTTGCTGGTCACCTGTCGGCGCCCCTGCCCATAATGCTGCCAGTGTACAAGTAAGAGCCGCGTCCCTACCTCACTTTCCACACCCTCGGATCATTTTTCACCTCATATACCGGTAAAGGCAGTAAACCTTTTCCCTCGGTAAAGACGGTGAGTTGGGAAGACGGAGAAGTTCAGCAGAATTGCAGTAAACTTTAAAGGCAATCACCTTGGGGCTGAGGGGCCTATTGAGGGTGTAGGGTAAAAGAAGAGTGGTCCATGGCATCTCTGCGCCATCTCGCCCTGGCGCTCCCAGACTTGGGTGAACTCGGGGGCCTTGATTTGATTGGTGCAGCCTTGAATCATAAGCTTTAATTGCACCTGACATTTAGCGCTTCTCTCTGGTATTTAAAGCAGTGTACAGGTGTGGCTCATTACTGAGAGGGGGATAGGAGATTCTGATTTCTGTCTCGCTGCCAGGCCGCGGCACCACCTTAACTCGTCAGGCTGCCTGTCACCAACCCGAACCCTCTCCTTCACTCAGCACGAAGCCATACCTGACACAACTGACACCAGTCACGCCAGAGTTCAGTACATCCGGTACAAGCCTATCGTGAATTGATGTTTATGTCAGAGCTGCGAAAGCCATCACAGAGAAATAAGGTGCAGACAGCGTCATGAGGAATAAAAGAGTGCGACTCCATGGTAACATGTCCACCTCAGGTTACCACATGTTACCATGTTACACATGGTAACGTGTTTTTTCCCACCGGTGTTGCAAGGTGGTGGCAGTTGCCGTAATACTGGGCAGGGATCAAGATGTATGATCTGTTGGCAGGGGCCCAGTTTCTTGAGGAGCAGCGATGTCCTCAGCAAGAACAAGGCTCTCCAGCTCTTCCCCATGCTCAAGAAAGACCAGTTGGTGGGAGCCATTGTCTATTACGATGGTAAGCTTCAAAGTCATGAAATCTTTAAACACCATATGTTGTCGCGTGCATTACTCTACATGGGGAAAGGTGTATGCATCACTTTGCGTCATGATAAAAATCGGAGCACTTATCACAGCTGGAGACTTCCTGCTTCTAGCAGCCACTAGAAAAATAATCTGTCAGCTCTAACATATGATCGCGAAAGTTGTTTCCTCTGTCTTTCATAAATAAGGAAATGTGAGAAATACAATATTAAATAATTTGACTGTTAGACCAACAGATATATAGAGTGTATTGAGTTTTAATTGCACATTAAAAGTCCTCTGTGGTGTGTCATTCACAATCAGTTACAACCTACAATGCCGTAAACACCTTTGAAAAAATTTTAAGTTGATATAAATTGGATGTTATTAAGAGGGAAGAATAAATACGCTCAATGTGAAATTATGTGAAATTCTCCCGCACACCTTTCGAAGTACTAGACCCTCTGTCTCACATGGCTGTGTAATTGCTGTCTATGCGAGCGTAAACAAATGAGAGACCACGTTGTTTTAAAACGGAAAATAGCCAGTAGGCATCGCGTTCCAACCGGTCCCAGGATCCATCTTTCTCCAGGCTATACGTGCCTCGTGTTGGCATCAGAAAAACAAAGCATATGTTGATTGTTAGCCAGGGTGTACATAGCATGTCCTGTTCACTCAAGGTCTCCCTTGTAGCTGCAAACTCCCAACTTTGTTTCTCTAGGCTATCTGTCAGACTTCATTTAGCATTTGAGGATATGTGGATTCCCATGTACTGCAAAAAGGCAACATATTTCTGAGGGAATATGGCTGCTATCTGAGCAGTGATCTGTCAACCTTACTCATTTAGCAGAAGTAAGTGGGAGAGAGGGTATTATGCTTGAGCTATTTATATATCGGTTTTATTAGAGCAGGGTTTTTTTTCTTCCTTTTTTAAGTTCTAGACAGCAGCAAAATGAACACTGTATACAAGGCCTGTGAGTTTTGTCGTGTTGTTGTTTAAATAGTTAGGCAAGGGACAAGGAATTTAAAAAAAAAATGAAAACATTGCATGTCTTTAATTTTTCTTCAAGCTGTCACTTCCGCCCCTTTTCCCATATGCATCTAGGAACATTATGGCAATGACATTTTCCATCCTGACCTTCTTCACTGGGGATAGAGGCTTTGACTGCTTGGGTTCATCTCCTCAGGATTTTTCAAGCCATCATGGTCAGATAGTTTCAACGTGTAGACATCCTTTAGCCTTAGTGAAAATATGGTCTTCTGCAAATACACCATTTAGGAAGAAATGACAAAACAGATTGGCAGACTCCACACACACAAAGCCAAATATCCGAATGCGAGATCTGATGAACTCAAATCTTCAGCAGCAGCAGTAAGCAGTGTTGTATGTGTTAACAATGCATTGCAATAAAAATGATATGCTTTATCGTTTTCAAAGTGCTGCACTTTATTTAACATTTTTTTTAGGTAACGTGGCCTCTTTTTGTGCATTTATCTACCATTCATCGGTGCCCTCCTCCTTTTTGCTAGAGGAGTAATTGACAAAAGCATCTGGGATAATAACTCCATCTCCCGCTGTACCTGTAAC
>OOFE01028295.1:0-13684 GCA_900323365.1 Monocentris japonica
AACCACAAGTGAAAAGCACGGCCACAGTTTGCTCAAGAATCAGAGAAAACCCAACTAGCTTGAATTTTGAGCAACAAAGCTTTCACTCTATCAGAAACGCCAGAGAGATGAAAACTATTGAAATGCACGAGTGGTCAGATTTGAGGCATCCCTCCCAAGGAATCTCCCTTGTTGACTAGGGGTTTGAACTGATAAGTCAGTGAAAACAATGCTTTACTTTCCCACAATTTCCCTGGATGATGGTGAACGAGGAGCCTGAACTGGGCAGATATGGGAATGCTGAAGCTTCAAGAAAAAGAAAAAAAATTTTATTAAAGTATTAAACCAAGTTGCTAATTAGAGACCAAAAAAAATCACCACAACCTCAAAATAACATCAAGGCAAAAAAAGCACAATAAAACAAATCCTGCATGACTCAACAACGTCTGTCTTTCAGTGAGATAGTGTCTCCATTGACTGCGATTGCATCTCAAGCAGCAAATAAAGTCACATCACCCTCCGGGTCCCAAAACAAGGCAGCCTCTTCAGCCACTCAGAGAAGTAGGTCATTGAGGATTCCATTCATTTGTACACCGCTTTCCAAATAGTTGCGCTTTTCCACTCAACCCAAGACTTCCAGCTGCATGTTAACCCTTTAACAGCCGGCGGGCTCCGTTTCTAGTCCTAGCCTGACACTGGATGCTATTGCACTTTTTAGCGATCGGAAATGTTGGAGAATGACTCATTAGCCTCGTTATGCAGTAAATCATGAGGTTCACCATCTAAGAAGTGATCTTTAATCTGTCAGAGATGTGTACTCAGGAACTATTTTTGGTGTTTGATTTTATTGTTGAACTGTTTGAGCCTACTGTAATTAACAACTCATATTTACAACTCCAAAAGAATGAGAACGTAAGAAGCAGATACTAGGGTTTGACCGATGTGGGTCTTTGAAGGCAGGCATATTTTTAGAGTGAAGTATTAAGTGTTTCCCCCAGAGTTTTATTCTCATAAGGGTGGAAAAGCCAACATTTAGACCATCATGGGACACTAAACCTCTCCAATGACACCCAGACTGATGAAATTCTTTTAGGGTAACTGGATACCCACTCTGACAGAGGTCTGTGTCACTGCGTTTAATTGAAAAATCATCCATTGAGGCAGGATGACCCACCACCTATTCAATAGAGAAACATTAGTGCTTTTAAATGAAGTATTAATTTACAAAACACACAATTGAACAATTAAATGAAAAATAAAATGTTCAAAGAAGTGAGAATTTCATTGGAGTTTTTTCTTTATGTGTATATGTCTTTATGTAGCTGTGGTCATGGAGGAACCTCCATCATATCAGAGATGGATGACACTGACTGGTCGATATCTGATTTTTAATATGAGGCCAATATTGGCCCAGTATATCAGCAAACCCATATATCAGTCTAACCCCAGCAGACACACACTTGAACAAGCTGCCACAACATACCAGAGGGATCACATAACCAGACAACCCAACCAGGACAACCAACCTACTTTTCAGCAACATTAGCCCTGACGTTAACGCTATGGCGCTGGAACAAGCCTGCTGATACCGTCATATTGAGCTGAATCAGCGGAAGGGAGGCGACCACAAGCTGACACAGGTGGGATGGAACCAAATTGAGAAACACAGTACACATAGAAACACATCTCCTTTAGCCTGATTCCACTGTGATCCAAAGAATGAAACGTTCAGGACTGACTCGTACTGAAATTGCACCACCGCGCTTATTCAAACGAGAGAAAGTGCACATGTATTCTGCAGTTGTGTCCAATTCCTGGTTTGGAAGTAGGAGACAAGCAAGGAAAGTCCAACATTCACATGAAAACGTGATCGACAAAACATTTTTGTATCGCAGCGGTAATTTGATAATTATGTGGATTTGCAAGTCTGAAGGTTGGGCAAATAAGATTTTACAGTACCAACAGCTACATAACAGCCTAGTGTGACCATGCCTGGAGTATGGGAGTGTGCTACTGCAACTGTGCTACGGCAAGAAACCATGAACAGGGCTCAAAAGATTGTAGGGGAACAATTACAAATCACAAGGATAACTCTCTGCAACTGCCTGACCTGCAGACACAGTGAGGCACCAGAGTGAACACCATGCTCTCCACTACGCCTGGGCAGTATACCGCAAATTCACCAACCTAATTTTGCTCTTTCTGCAAAAGCTTTTCCCTGCTGCTTGCACTGTCTTCCTGAAAAAAATACAATATACAGTCAGATCCAGTCCACGTGCATCCGCCTCGTCCAGCCCATGCATTCCATTCAAAACAAAAATAGCCTCGCTATCCTCGCATTCTTGACTGTAGACAGTAAGAACTAAGACGAGTGGAAATGCTGAACCTGACCGACTCGAGTGAGGACAATGAGCCAACTGAAAATAAGTAAGACCCGGAGCTGAAAAGGGATTCTGGATCTGCTGTTTGGACACATTTTGGCTTTTGCAAACATGATGCAGAATAAAGAGAAGTGTAAACTGCACCAATTATGAAAAGGGGACACAAGCACTTTCTTTCATCACTTGAAATACAACCAAGTCAGAATATGATTGTGCATGGCAAAGAAAAAAGGGGCAGCTGATGAGAGCTAGCATAATTTAATTTGAAAATAAGCAAGATGTGAGACATTTTTAGTTCCTATCGGTAAACAAATTAGACCAATACTCAAAATGCAATATGTTAAATAAATGTTCACTAACATGTTCGTATTTCCTTGCATTGTTCTAATACATTTAGCTGTCAGAGGGCCGTGACACTGGTGGTAAATGCAGGATTTAAGAAATCGTGGTGAATGTGACAATATATCTCCACAACCTCCTACATTCAGATAGGGGAGGAAAGGATTGGCCGCTTCCTTTTAAAGTACAATGAAGTGTCTGTACCTCGTAAAAACAAGACTGATCAATTAGGAAATGCCACCACGCCCACTGATAGACGTGCAAGTCAGAATGGAAATAAATTCAAACTCCAGGCCAATCACCAAACATCTAGCAATGCAACTATTGTTAAAGTCGCAGGTACGCACGTCATGTTCTCTTACACACAACCGACTAGTCATGCACTCTTTGTGCTACCAACTTTCCATATGCAAAACTAGCCTTCCACCACGCAGTCGTACTTCCTTCAATTATAACCTCCACCGAGACACACAGATACAGTCCTGCCAGCTGGGAAAACGAAGATTCAAAAGACAATAGGAGTGTGATACAGCCTCCTCACTGAATGTATCACAAGAATGAAGACATCTCTCTATCACACACATAATGCACAGTATTAACAAAAGTTGGAAACATCTCTTGTAAAAAGGCGTCACTGCTGCCCCTCCCTCCTAGTAAAGCTCATCTCAGTCTGCTTTGATCTGACAGTATCCACCAGCCTGACTGAAGCCTGGCTGGGGAGGAACTTCATACAGTCTGCTTTGATGTTTTTATATTGAACAATAACAAAGACCAGCCTGCATTAACTGCAGCCACTGCCCACTGTAAACCCTGATGGAAACTCCATGTAATGTGTGTGTGAGAGAAACACTGCAGGGTAGGGCCATTATGTCACACCAAAAGTGTCCATCGCCACTGCCTCTGAAAGCACTGTATAAGCAAACAGATGTGTTACTGCATGCAGATGTTGCCATAGGTACGCTGAGACGCATGCTCTCCATCACAACACCAGCAGCAGCAGCAGCAGCACTTCTTTCTATTTTTCATGAGCCCGGTTGGTTGCCAGGGTTTTTGTTTCCATGGCCACGCTGCAGTCTGATGCTACAAAACCCAGCCAGACCCCCTTGGGTGCCTTGGTGCGATACCAAACCAGGGAGCGCTACCGCACTAGAGTCTGGCACTCTGACAGACTGACGTCTCTTGGTGCCAGCTGAGCTAACACCACACATGACCCCAAACTCCGTCCACAATCATCTACTGACTGGCTGCGGTTCCACATCTTACTTTGCACAGTTTCACCCAACAGCAATTCAGCTTTTTATTACTCTTGATGGATCGAGGGGAGTATTTCAAAGAGGAAATGTGTTTTTATACTTAGGTGATGTGTGTGTGTGCACCATGGTCAGGAATTAACAGGGGCTCGGGACAAAAATACCCTTGAAAGTCCATAAAATGCCTGTGAAATTAAACATGAGGGGGCAAAGATTCCTCATAATTAGGAGTGCCGTTTTTTGCATTTCATCATGTTTACATTATATTTCTGAACGCAACTATTGTGCCCTGTGGGCCACCATCGGTGATTTGTGGGAGCCTATGACCGGGCGATTCTTTTCAGTGCATTCTGGGAGAGAAAAATAGAGCGGTTGATCAGAAAACAGAGTACGCAGCCTGAAGCAGTGGAACTAACGGCACACAAACCACGGGGTCAACAAAAAATAAAACGACCAATATGGTGAAAGAAAGTCAACAGTGGAAGGGTTGGAAGATGGACTGGTTGGGACAGAGAGGAGAAAGCATCACCATCCTCTCCTGTAAGGCCTGCTGCCAGTTTCCAGCAGTAGGATGTGGGATGTGTGGTATAATATGATTTAAAATAAAATACATCTTAGTGGTACAAATTGAGTGTTTCCTTGCCAGCATGCAATGCAAATGTATTATTTCATAGTTCAATAAAACTTCCCTGAAAAGAATCAAAATGCCCCTTAAAAGAAATGAGGTCAAGGGAGTAAAAATGCCGTCTGGAACAAAAGTTAATTTCTAACCCTGGTCTGTACAGGCATGGAAAGGCATCATCTCCTACTGGAAGGAGTAGGAGCGTGTCTGGACCCTCTGCACAGTGGCTGTCCTACCTGGGTTGTTGGCCTCCCCCTCCAGGACGTGCAGCTCAGTGCATTCGGCCAGGGAGTGCTCCAGGCAGAGCTGCAGGAAGCGGGCCTGGGTCCGGCTCACCCTCTTCAGGAGGGACAGCAGGGCCACCGTCTGCTCGCACTCGTTCCACCCTTTGAACCAGCTGGCCAGCACGCCCACCTGGTCGCGAAACATCATGGTCTGGGGGGATGGGAGACCGGCACCGGACAGAGACAGATCGACCTCCCTGCCACCAATCGCTGTGGCTTCACCTTGCACCTGAGGTTTGGCTGGGATTGACTGCGGTTCCTGACGCTGGCGTCAGATCAGGAGAGGTTTCAGTTTGTGGGAGGTTCAGCTTAACTGCTGCGGTGTCATCCTTGGCTCTAGTGATGGCTGAACAGCAGGGGAGCAGGCTCCAGTAGGCCTCCTGGTGCCACTGGGTGCTGTTGGATACGTCCCTGCAGGTTTTGACAGATGGAGGAATTTCTGCACTGTCTTGTCCTGTCAGCGCCCGGCCACTGTTGGATAATCTCCGATGGGGGGGGGTGTGAGGTGTTCTTCTAGCTCGGCATTAGGTGATAATAGCGGCTCTCATGTGCTTAGTCGCACTAGAAGGATTGATATTTGATGAGTCAGCTTTCTTCCAGCACAGGCTGTGTCACATCAGCTTCACCCTCTCTGGCATTTTCTTCAGGGAATCCCCCTCAGGCCTGCAAAATGAGGTTGGGAGAAAAAAAAAAACATGTTTCTAAGACAACGATCTGTCTCTGGCTCTGTCACCCCTGTCTCACACACACTTTTTTTTGTAACACAGAAGACAGTCCTAACGCAGTGGAAATGCGACAGTGTCCCTGTTGCTTCAGTTCAGACTGCAGACTTCTGCTGCAACAGAGCCGCTTTGAAGAAACCAGCCTGCAAAAACTCATACATGCATTTATACCGCCTCCTCCTCCTCGCCGTCGCCTATGCGCATAGGCTTGTGGCGTTCACCGCCGAGACTAAAATAAATAATTTCGTTTTGGTATCCACCCAGTCCTAAAAATACAATTGTCGGTAGTATTGGCGCCGCATCCCGGAATTTTCCAAAGGAAGGACGCCGGTTCCAGTTAGGCTACAGGCGGCGACGGCAGGCAGGGTTGTGGGCTGTGTGGACCGTAGCACCAACTTCTCCGTTATTATAATAACAGGTTAGTCTTATAAAGCTGTATTTTGAACCGCGGACAGGCTACGGCGGCGCGTTTCACCCAAGAAACACCAAGAAACACTCCTGGTTTGAGACTCGGCACAAGCCGCTGTCTAAAACTGTCACTTTGCTTCATCAGCAGCAGGAATAATAGTCGGCGGATGTCGGTACACTAAGTAAAAACCAATAAAAAATAACCGTATCTGTATCTCAGCCCCCCCATCTAGAACATTCCCAAGGACGAGCCGTTTTGCAACATTACAATCTGACACCAGAACATGACTAATATCAACTCAAACTCGCCGCGCTTTCCTCAAATAAAAAAGCTTTAACCGGCGGGACACACTCTCTGTTTAAGACCGTGTATGATAGGTAAAGTCCTTTTCTGGGTAAACGCTCGAGCAGAGACGGTTGGGCTCAGGCACACAAAAAAACTCGTTTAAAAACTCCGGAGTAGTTGAATGGGCGAAGAAATGACAAGAAATAGCAAAATTCTAGGCACTTACCTCTTGGCGCAATTTGCATCGTTGGGTCTCAGGACGGGGCGACGAGCAGATTTCGGGGGAGCGGTGCCCCTTCACTCCGGGTCTGAGGGGTTTGCCATCTTGACTAACTTTTCCTCTCTCTCTCTCACAGCAGTAGGGCTGCTCTGCTCTAAAGCCCCGGTGTCAAACCACACGGAATGTAAAGCAAGGCTTCCGGTAACAACTTTCAGAATAAAAGCCTTACTGACGAACGCCTTGCTACGGATTATTGAGTAATTTTAAACGAGCTATGTGAAATTAATTAAATAATCTATTGAAAGAGTAATCTTGTAGTAATCTGGGGTTGTATATCGGGCCTTTTGATAAAAATCGGACTGCATATTTTTTTTATTTTGATTGCATATTTATTGTGTAATTGATCAATATTACATTGGTTGTCTTTGGGAAGTTCTCAACCTGAACTGATTCTAATGCAACGTTTTGATCGGATTCCACACATAAATACATTAATAAATTATTATATTATAAATCAGCATTATTATTATTATTAGTAGTAGTAGTAGTAGTATGGAGAGTTTTAGTGTTCCATGGTCTAAATGCTGTTTCAGAGCCTTTCCCAGTCTGCCGTGATTACAATTATTGGGGGAAAAACACTAAATACGTGTAATTGTTTTGAAATTTTATGGCATGAAAAAGGTCACATTTAAAGATAATGCATATCAGCAGCACCCATATCGGCTACTGGCAATTTAAATCCAAAAAGTAAAAAAAAAATTGGCCTTCAAAGAACCATACTGCTCAAACTCTATACTGCAGTAAATGAAAATAGTTTTCGGGGGAGCTGTGCCCCTTCACTCCGGGTCTGAGGAGTTTGCCATCTTGACTAACTTTTCCTCTCTCTCTCTCACAGCAGTAGGGCTGCTCTGCTCTAAAGCCAAAACGTAAAAAAAAATCGTTATTGGTCTTCAGAGACCCATATTGCTCAAACTCTATACTGCACTAAATGAAAATAGTTTTTCTCCCCCACAAAAAAATATTTTTTACAGCATACAATATAGTCATGGCATATGCATGTCACACACACACACTTTTCACTCCATATTTAACGTAATAAAGCCAGAGGATCTTGATACTGCTGTTCTGTACACCCTATATTTGTTCATTAAATTGCACACTTTTATTTGGTAGGCCGAATCTGATGGCCTCCGGTGTTGTCCTGGGCGTGTGTGTGTGCGTGTTGACGCAGCTGTCTGAAGGAGAGGCTCGGCGTTGCTTTCCACATGCTAATCATTAACAGCGGAGCATTACGTCAGGGGCTTGGCAGCACAAGGAAGCACCAAAATAGAGAATAGAGCTGGGGACAGAGAGCAGAAACACAGACGACCGAGAGAGGAGGGGGCTAGCGAGGAAACTTTCAGAAGAAAATAATGTTTCCATAGCAAACAACTCCACCAAAACAAAGAAGAAGCTAGGTTTAAGTACGGGGCTATAGGGACAAGCCAGCTTTACGTATCCACCTCGCCTCAGGCGGGGGGTAAAAAGGATGGGAATATATGAAGGGTGGGGAAGGGGTAAGCAGAGCATCAGACGATGGTTCAATCAAAGTTTTTACATTTGAATTGTAACACACAAAAAGTGTCCCTTGTTTCAATGAAGCCAGCGTGACGCCCTTCTCTCAAGTTGTTCACAGTGGATTTATTTAGCCAGGGGTGAATTCCTTCCAGCAGGGGGCGCTCACGGGCAGTAGTCCACAGACAAGCTGGACGACATTTAAAAAAAAACACATTTATAGACGTATTTTTACCTAATTGACATCTTTGTTACAAGAGGACGAGTGCAGGAGTTATCTGACCGTGGATATTTGCATCAGTAGTGATTTTCAGTATGTTCTCTTATTTTTTTGCTTCTCTTATTTTGTTGTTTTGTATTTTTGTCTTGATTTTATTGTTTTTAGTGTGTTGCTGTCATTTTAGTGTCTTTTCTTTTTTTAGTTTTATCAATGCAAAGCCATTTGTAACTGTTTTGAAAGGCGCTATACAAATAAAAAATATTGTTATCATATTTAGGTTGCAGTCACAGTGAATGCAGAAGCAATAAAACACTGTCTGTACCCATCCACAACTCAAACACGCTCATTAGAGATCTCTAATTGAAATGATAGGTTTAGTGTGCTAACCTGGTAGTGTTAATTAGCTGTCATAACCCAACCTTCACCAGTAGTCCTCTGTTCGAGAAGGACAATTTTGTTTTAGTCTGCACGGGAAAAACCGAGCCAGACTTTATTCCTGCTTGTTTCTGCTTCATGTTTTTGATGAAGTTTTGTTTGCAGTTTTGTAAATTTTAATCAGTTTCAAAACCAGAGCAGTGTGAAATAAAAGTCTAAAATCTTTATAAATGTACACTTGAGGACCATAAAAGGCATTTTAGTCCAGACGCTTTAGGGGCCCTTGGTAATTAGTACCCCTGTTCCCCTATTACAGCGCCCCAGGTTACACAGGCTCTCCTCTGTTAGCATCACATCAGAAACGGGAGGAAACCTTAAGTTAACTAACTGTAATATTAACTGGCTAGTTTGCTACTGACAGCTAGTTGGTTAGCTAGTAGCAGAGGAAACTAATGTTATTGAACAATGAGGATGGACATTTTCATTTTCTATCACAGATTACTGAGTTACTATAATCCACATAATAAATAGTGTTGATTCAAGCTTTACTAATGCACTTTATTTTGTAAAGAAAGTTCTTTTTTTTAAGTTTGAACTCTCTTTGCATAGGACAGATCATATGCAAGGCTGTCTGTTTTTTAAAGTAGCTCAGTAACTTTTACTCTGATTACTTTTTAATTTTTACTACGTAGATCTTTACACCAGTAACTTAACTTCTACATAAGTAAAATTTCAGCAAAGTAACAGTACCTCTTTCAGTAGGATAATTTAGTACTCCTAATGTGTGTATGTGTAAAATATATATTCATCAGCTTGACAGTATAAAGTATCTGGGTTCAGTTCTGTGATACTGAGCATCAAATATTTGACGTATCATCTGGCAAAACTTAAATGTACTTTCTATCTTTTTAAAACAGTTAACGCCCGAAATGATCTTTTAAAAAAATAACACCACCAAGCATAAAGTAACATTCAAAGATTATAAATATATGGATAATTAAATGTTGGTAAAATGGTCAGATACAACCTCGAAGCTCATCAATTATTGAATTTAAACAATGTAAATGGATTCAGTTCAGCAGAGTTTGCATGCAGGGAACAGACGAACATTCAGCCTGACCCCAAATCTGCAATGCCATTGAGAAAGAAGGGGTAGATGGAGAAGTGACTGGGAGAAGAATGAGATGTCTGGTGAAACAGGCACTTCCTCTGGTACAGATCAATCATCACTGCTATAAAAGAACAATATGTTTTTGTGAAAATATTGTTTCAACTGTCGAAAGCCAGATGAGCGTTGTGCATATTGTTAATTCGAATGGAAAGTCCATTAAGGTTAACGGAGGCCTTTAGCGCCCCCGTGTGGCTGATGGTTCGCATTACATTACAGAGAGGCACGGAAGCGGACAAAAATACGTAAAACATAAATGATAAAAGTAATAAACTAAGACGAAATGGGCATTAGGTTTCGTTTAAACCTCAAATGTTCTTTTCACCTAGCATCCTGCCACGTGTAAAAAATTCATTTCACATATATATATATATGAAAGTAAAGTAAATATACATTCAAAAACGTTTAGGGTGATGTTGAAAAATGTACAAAATTACCCAAAATGCATTTGTACATGCATGTGATGCTCATTCCAATTATATTTTGAGTGGCCAAACTATATTTCGGATAAACTTGTAATAATAATACACTTGATAAACTTGATATTTACTCCCAGTGTCTAAAATAAATGTCCAGTGAAAGTCATCTTCAAGTACAAACACATTTCGGACAGCATGTTTAAGTCTGAAACATCTCTGAACATATTGAGCTACATGTAACATGTTTACAGCCGTGTTCGACCAGGTAAAGCGGCATGCCAACTTGTCACGTATGTCACGTCGCAGTGTGGAAATGGGGCAATATGAGGAAGCACCGGACCGATGACGCGCGCAGAAGAAACGATCTTATATCTAGTGTGTGTGTTGTAGGTTTGACACAGTTCAGTGGCACATAAACCAACATGACAGGACCATGTGTAGTGAGCCCGTCCTTCCTCCTGGCTGCTGTTCGGCTCAGCCTCGTCTTCCTCCGGGTCTCCGGCTCGGCGGAGGACGGCTGTTTCTGTCAGGTGGGTGAAGCCTTTATCCCCTAAAAAACACTTGTCACTAAAATTAACCAGTAGGACTTATTTGTTGGTCACTAGTCACTATTTTGCAGGTTTCTTGTCTATATTGTATTTTACTGGTTGCTATAGAGACAAGGGACTAATTCAGTAGATACAAGTGACTAATTTCTAGTCACTTTTCTGCTTACTAGTAACAACTTAATAAACAGTAGTACTTCCTTTTTAGTTACTAGTCACTAATTTTTACTAGTCACTTTTCTATGTTTACAATTTAATAAACACTAGCAGGGGCGTTGCTAGGATTTCAGAACAACCAGGGCTCAGCCAGGGGCTGGGGGTGGGGGCAGGAGCAACATGTACTTCTTCCTGACCTAGGATCAGTTCTGCCAGAGCTTCTGTGCCTGATTGCTTTCTCACTTTTAAACACATTTTCTGAAATACAGGGAAACAAAATCTCAAAATAATATACACGTTTAATGTGGAGGGAAATATTTTTTTAACCATTTAATGTCCAGCCGCCAAAACAAACAAGCTGAATGGGAGGATGAACCTGACATATTTTTATTCCCTACACCATGTGACTTTAAGAAAGCTACTACATTAGTATTACCCGATAATCTTCCATGTGTCAAGCTATCATACACTGCCGGTGACCGGCTGTAGGTTTCTCTGCTTCTCTCAGGTCACAGGTAACCTTGATGACTGTGCTTGTGACGTGGAGACCATCGATGCCTTCAACAACGATCAGCTTCACCACAAACTTCAAAACCTGCTGGAGTCTGACTACTTCAGATTCTATAAGGTAAGTTATATTGGTAGACAACACACACACACACACACACACACACACACACTCACAAAACACAGATAATGTGAAGCTCCTTCCACATCAGGTGAACCTGTATAAGCCGTGTCCTTTCTGGACAGACAGCAGCCACTGCGGCCTGAGGGACTGTGCTGTGAAGCCCTGCTCTCCTGTGAGTTTCCTTCCAGTTTACCTGCCTCCATCAAACTAAACACACTTTCACATCAGCGCTCAAATCTCTGTCTGCTCTGTTTCCCAGAATGAGGTGCCGGAGGGAATCCGGTCCTCCAACCACAACAAGGTGAGCCAGTGGACCGAACCTTGAAGGAGCATTTTAGAGCAACACCGGCAAAACATACACTCTGAACTAGGATACTCGTGTTCTAAATGTAAAAATAATCATGAAGAATACACTAGGAACACCCTAGCAACCATTGTTAATCACCTAGCAACCACCTAGTAACACCCTAGCAACCACTGTTGAAGGGCGTCACCTAGCAACTAGCTAGCTAATCCACTCACACCCTGGTCATGCTATTTTGAAAACACAATGTTTTCAAAAGTATATTCCACTAAAAATTGCTTCTGCACTATTTACATACTTTATACTATCAGAATCACTTGACTTGGTGACATTGATTCAGAACCACCGACTCAATACTTAAATACATCATGGCACTCATGGCACAGAGACAACAAGACCTCACATTCAGCACAAGGGGACAGGGTGTATAATAGACAATTCATATCTCTTCAGATATAAATGTATACATTCAGCATTCTGTCACTATGTGCACTGAGGCAGCATGGCATGCAGTAGTCTGCAGCTGCAGACAAACCATGACATAGTTGCACTGAGTGGGCTGGGAATGCATCAGATAGTTACTAGTGCATTATGCTTTGAACTGCTTTATGTTTTTCATACTAGTTATACTTTTTAAATTATGGTAACCTTTAACTGAATAAAGAACAGCTGGCAATTGCAGCTTCTTCAAATTTCATACCATGCTGTTCCGGTGTCATCTCACTCCGTATATGAAGCATATTCACAAACTAAAGTTATTCTGTAATTGGACTACCTGCTGAGTTAGAGAGCTTTTAATTCCCTGCCCATATGCTTCCATTGTATTTATATCAGTCTTTAAAAGGAAAACATATTTTGTGCGGCTTATTTTATTATATAAGTTAATACTCAAAATGCCATTAATGACATTGAAGTTAATTCTCCTGTGTGTGTTCAGTATTCAGCAGAAGCAAACAAGCAGCTGAACGACTGTGAGAAAGCCGAGCGTCTTGGAGCGGTAGATGTCTCTCTCAGGTGTGGTCGGTATTCAAGACACACATCACTGCTGTTGAATGAAAACCTTGTGAATGTGTTCAGGAGTTATAACCAGCCATTCTTTCAGGTTAATCCTCATGTGTTTTTGATGTTATACAATGAATTTTGGTAGCCTCTATCTGCACCAGTGGTATAGTTAGTGCTAGTGTTTCTCCACATTAAGACTACATTTCCCATAAACCCCGTTGGTCTGCCCCCCCTCCCCCTGCCTGGCGTCTTTGTCTTTCCTGAAGAGGATCAACATGTTGGAAGTGATTTCTCCATTTTCCTTTCTCTCCTTCCACCATCTGCCGTTGCCAGAAACTCTTTAGCTTTAGCTCCGTTAGCGCTGGAAGAACAGCGCCCTCTTCCTGTTTTTTGCCATAAAGCAATCCAGCAGATTTCCCTCCAAATCGACCCGGTGGCCACAAAGTAAAATGCAGAGTAGAGGCTGGTAGAGGCTGACAGGCTAGTAGAGGCTGGTAGAGGCTGGTAGAGGCTGGTAGAGGCTGGTAGAGGCTAGTAGAGGCT
Source organism: Monocentris japonica (assembly GCA_900323365.1). Taxonomy (NCBI): domain Eukaryota; kingdom Metazoa; phylum Chordata; class Actinopteri; order Trachichthyiformes; family Monocentridae; genus Monocentris; species Monocentris japonica. The sequence continues at coordinate 13,409 of OOFE01028295.1, forward strand.
GGTAGAGGCTGACAGGCTAGTAGAGGCTAGTAGAGGCTGGTAGAGGCTAGTAGAAGCTAGTAGAGGCTGACAGGCTAGTAGAGGCTAGTAGAGGCTAGTAGAGGCTGACAGGCTGCTAGTGGCTGGTAGAGGCTGACAGGCTGGTAGAGGATGACAGGCTAGTAGAGGATGACAGGCTGGTAGAGGCTGACAGGCTGGTAGAGGCTGACAGGCTGGTAGAGGATGACAGGCTAGTAGAGGATGACAGGCTGGTAGAGGCTGACAGGCTGGTAGAGG
>OOFE01028296.1:0-23594 GCA_900323365.1 Monocentris japonica
CAGGCACAGAAACACATCAGCTGACAGCGAGACAAAGTCCAGCCCCGGCAGACAGCCCCTGGGAACCCCTCTGGACGGCCGCACGCCCCTGCAGGTAGGGGTGGGAGGAGTGGGGATAGGCAACCAGACACCAGAGGAGAGAGTAGAGCCTGCGCTCTTTCTCACACACCACACACAGTCTTTTACCAAGGCTCCATGAAATGATATCCTCACATTCACTCAAGCCATGAAGATTAGATATGAAAACTAAAATGAAGATAGTAGGTCTTGGACTGTTTGTGCGTGTCTGCGTGTGTGTGCATGTGTGTTTGTGTGAACGGGTTTGTATCCAGCCATGCCCTGAATACAGTAAATATAGAAGAAAGAAGAGACACTGCTGTTATCTGCTAGTAAGGATAGGCACTGACCTCTCGGAAAGTGGTGGGGAATGCTGCATGTGCTCTACCATTTGGCCATGTTGATATGCTTCATCTATGAGGAGGAAAGAGGTGATGGAAGAGGACAGAAAGAAGAGTTTCACCTTCAGAGTAGGAATCCAGTTGATTCTAAGCTGGATATCAGTCTCAGTTATGCACAGACCTCTGAGCAGTTTCTGCTGGTTGGTGAGGATTCTACGCAGCTCATTGAGCCAGGCCATCTTGACCTCTATTGTAGGAGCCTGGGAGACAAGAGAAGCATGATATTACAACAGAGCAACAAGTTGGTCAAAGGACTGCGATATACTGTTTGCCTGCCAACACTGAAGCTATATCTCAGTGTAAGCTGGATTGGGTGGGAAAACCAGCATTAAAAAAATAATATATGGTCAAAATGCTGTTGAAAGGCCCCAGTGTGTCTGAGCAGTTGAGTGACAGTACTGAATTAACAGTGAGTCAGTAAAACTACTGCTAATCATGGCAGTAAACTTCAGAAAAGTGTGTTCCCTCACCTGAACCACATACACCTCCTCCCTGCCGCTGTACCAGATCTCAAACTTTTTAACATCTCCCTTGACGTTCTCTGTGATCCCCACAGCAGTCATCTGCCAAGAGATACACACTGTTTACAAACACACACACAGAGCTAGCATTAGGAGGACAAGAATCGCACACAGCACCTCATACATCAGACTTACATCATGTAACACATCTGTTCTGTCAGAACGCAAACGTTCACACACACCTCCGCTGTGTGACTGCTTCCTCCCCACACCCTCAATAATAAATCAAGAGCAGCAGCAGCTGTTGGTGTGACAACATGCGTGACGCCTTCCGCACGTGAAGACACACAGCAGAACAATTCTTAAAGCAATACACCTTACCCATGTTAAATGGTGAGAACGTAGACACCATGACCACTCCGGTGCATTTCGCTTCAAACATTATGTTAAGTGAATGTATGTAAGCAAGAGACCTTTTGTTATAAAAAAAAGTTGTTAGTGGTTTTTATTATATGACCTGTAGATTCATAAATTCAAAATAAACAAAATGTCATCAACTTAACACAGCTGATGTAGCCAGTAGTAGTTCCCATCACTTGACCATCGAGCCAGCCTCCCAAAAACTTGCTGTATTCCTTTAAGACAAGTGCATTTGTTTGGTAGTACACACACACACACACACACACACCACAAACCTTGAGACAGTGCTTGAAGCTGTAGGAGGGGGTCTTGTCACAGCCCTCACCGTGCTCCTCCCTGCGCTTGCAGAAGAGCAGAGCTCTCTCATAAAGGAAGAGGTGCCTCTGCATGGGCTTGAAGCGGGCTAGCTCCTTCATGCGTGTGGGACCTTTCTTATGGCTGATCCACACACTGAAAGAGCCCTGCATCAACACACGGCCCAGCTCGCAAAGCTCTCCCTGGGATTGGTGGGGGAAAGCATGTAAGGTCAGACAGAGAGGACACCAGGTTTAGGGGTCAGTTCACTTTAAATCTACTGAAATGTAAGATAGAACTGCAACCCACGTAGCAATGATGAAGCATTTGTTCTAAATATTTTCTTTTTATATTGGATACAAGAACCTATTTAGCGCAAAATATTTCCAGTTTACAAATTCTTTAGCAAATTCAGTTACAGCAAGTTAACCCAGAAGGCACATTGCAAACACACAGAAATCAAAGCACATAGGGCCCACCTCATATCCTGTGATGGCTATCTGATGCATGGAGTCGTTAACTGACTTGAGCAGGTCCAGCATGGCTGTTAGTGCCCCCTGAAGTTCAGAGGTCCCCTCGCAACCTGTACTGTACTTCAGCAGCTCCTGAGCACATACACACACACACAAACAGTGGCTAAAACTGCATCTTGATACTCTTGCTAAATGAACAACTCAACATAGTGCAGAACAGTAAATGGGGAATTTCGCAAACAATTACAACTGTATATCATACAGGACAAGACAACATACAACATACACCATACATACTCCTGACAGGGTTAAACAGTTTGTGTGTGTGTGTGTATGTGTGTGTTAGTTGTCAGATGAAATAGTCTGCTAGGCACCAAGGCTAATTTGTGTGGGTGTGTGACATATGATGCTGCCCTTTGTCAAACCTTAAGCAGGAGCTGGTATTTGGTGAGGCGTTGGACTGGTTTCAGCAGGTAGGAGTCCAAGCCCAGTTTGTGCTCCAGCTTCCTTTGACACTCCTTGACAAAGAAGACACTTCATTTAATAAGTTCATTCAATAACTTACTTACCACACTTACCAGAATGTGTTGTGATTTTGTGCTGTCAATCATTTTAGAGACTAGAAGTCATTTTTTTAAATGGTAGATATCTCAAAACTGACCTGAAAGAAGGCACAGTCTGAGAATTGTCTCCATAAGGCCTCAGAGCGTGGCTTATTCTGACAGTAGCATTCATACATCTGGAAATTCTCCTTCTGGACAACAGGAAACACAGCACACAGGAATAGGTATTACCAATAAAAGATGTCAAAATAAAAAAAACAACCTACACAACAAAAATAAAACATATTGTCTCACCCGCTCCAGAAAAGAGGCTCCGACACCTTCGGGGGTCTCCAGGCATCCTTCCAGGTCCTGAAGGAACACCCTGGATACCCCAAAAGGTCACAAGCCAATAATTAGATCACAAAAGTAAAACAGAGTGGATGAGTTCACAAATGAACCAAACGCCATCTCACCCCATACCCATCAGCCCTCCCACACATCAGCTCTGACACAGAAACTGGCATGCACACGGGGTTACGCTACAGAGCCCACTGTATTTATCCATTAATCTCTCTAAATCTAATGTTTATTACGGTAACTGGCAATTATCTCCAGTTAGGATGGTGGTATTAGTGGTATTAGTCATCAAATTGAGCCATTTAGCTCAGCAGGAAGGCAGACTCAGCAGGCAAGGGCAGAAACATAGACACTAATAAATTCCACTGTGAAAATTGAACTTGCAGTGTGAAGGAAAGGCTGACAAGGACGTAGTGTCTCCTGAAGAGGCAATAGGAGGGCAAAAGAAAAAATAAGCTCTTTGTTTGGCTGTCTCTGCTGTCAGTAGACTGTCAAAATATAAGAATTGCTAACTTTTGCTAACAGGTATGAGGAGAGACTGGAAGCAATGGTGGCAAGTTACCTTTCTATAGGCAGTGATTCAGTTGCTGGAACAAGATTTGCCACCTCATACTCTAGCTGTAGTTCAGCCATACTGCAGTCACACATTGTGTATTTTTGTGTGCATACCACATGTCCTTGCAGTTCTGTATGATGCTCATACACGTCTATGTGTGATGTGAGTCATTAATCACTGGGGCTTCCTTGCCTGCTGTGAAAATTGTAGATCTCAGGCATGTTTCCAAACAGGATGTCTCTCTTGCTGCGCAGGATGGGGGGCAGGAGTCCTGACAGAGCTGGGTTGTCCATCTCGGCCCTGTAACCCTACAATATTCAATCATAATAACATAATCTAGGAATTATATGGCTGCATTCACTGCAGCGCACACACACAGGATCCACGCCTGTGTGGCAGGTTTTTACTGTTAGCAACTTTTCTTTTTTATGAGACGTGAAAAAAAGAAAAAGTAGGCGTGTTTTCTCACCAGCAGCACTGACAGCAGCTCCTCCACATAGACTCTCTCTGTCTCTATGAGTTCCCTCATCACATGACTGTGACACAAACACAGACATACATACATAGAGAGGAAGACCGGATGAGAGAGAGTCAGGGGGCATCATTAGCGCTGAACAAAGAGAATCATAAAGTAAACAACATCAAGAGCAGTGAGGATGGAAAGATAGGAGGATGGATGCCTCCTCCTCACCGTTTCAGGAGATCTGGACTGTCCTCTCCCTCCAGACTGTATGGCACACAGCTCCTGCTCTCCTGGTAGTCGTGCATCACCTCAATCTGAACACACACCACGGATGGACAATACTTAAATTACTGTAACAATTATTGTGTCATGTAGGAAAAGCTGCAGAAATAATACGATAATAAAACAATGACAATAACCATTTTTGGCATTAGCAGTAGCTGTGGTGTTCACCTCGTAGCCTCACCTTTCTAGAGTTGGGGCTCTTCCGTGATGCCCTCTTCCCGGGCAATGACAGGTCAAAGGTGAACTTCAAACCATCACCTGTAAAAGGCCAGCCGTCATCTGAACATCACACATAATGATCATCTAATGCATGTACAGAGGATACTTTTCAATGACAGTACTCAGGAGATGGCTGATTCACACAATAAATCAAACAGAATCATTTCTTTATGGCCATGTGCAAGATATGAACTCGAAAGGGGATTTGCTTGCCCTGCCTATGACCATATCTTTTTATTCCTCAGTATGTTTAAACAACACAAATCATTTGTGATGGGCACTTGACATCATCAATGACAGCAAGCTGCACTCTCTAGAGGTACTTCCTGTAACCACTATGTATAGATCTAAAGCATTGGTTGGCATGGCTGTCTGTGTTTTTATGATCCTACTGAATCCTTACATTACATTCCAAGCTCTAGTAAGTGTATGTGTGTGTGTGTTGTACCCTTGCATACTACGTTCATCAGTAGTATGCATGCATGTCTGTGCGAGTGTGTGTGCGTGTGTGTTCATGTAACATGTTTCCCATCATCCTACAATGGCTATTCTCCTGAGTATTCAGGCAACCCGGGAGGGTTCATAATAACTCTCCCTCTCTCTTGTTATTACTCTCATTACTATGGCCTCGTATTGTAGAACAGAGAACAAAACCGTAAGAAACAGGCCTATTTGCCCTTTCACAGGCATGTGCACAAACAACTGATGGATACACATTCAAGGGTGCAATACACACATTCACATCCAAAGATGAACACTAGATCCAACATACTAATTGGGTACTATAGGGCTAGCTTTGTGCAGCCTCCCCTTGGGGCTAAAGGGGGATGAAAGGTTCTTTAATGTATAGGAATCACACATGGCTCTACTGTAGCTATCATCCTGTCTAACAGGGTAGTCAGGTATGTCCCAATGGTCTGATTATACCAGCTACACTTGTTCCAACTTGTTTGTAAAGTTAGCCTGCTAAGCCTAGGGTCAATGCAGGAACAGACTGGGCCAGCTCACTGGGACCCTGTGATGTGTTAATTTCACCATGGAGCCAGTGGAAGTCTTGGGGGGAGAATGCACAGGGGAAAGGGATTGATGCCAGGCCAAAGGACTGGGAAGCCTCATACTGGGCCTGGAAAAAAGGAGAGGCCTGGCTAGAGACCTACAGTAGTAGAGTTAGCTGATCAAAGAAAGGCATGTAGGCTCCAAACTAGGCCAGCTAACTAAAGACTAGTGATGTTTAATTCACTCTGATGCTGTAGCACAGCTGATCATTGTAAAGTGTAACTGAAGTAGGTGACAAAGAGATTAGATTAGAGATTAGTGTGTGTGTGATTGTGTATGTATATGTGTTCATCTGTACCATGCTTGGGGGAGAAGAGCGGGGACTTAGAGCGTGGAGGGTTCTCAGGCCTGGGGGCCACCAGTTGGACCGGACGGACATGCTTATCAGCCAGCTTCCTCAGACAAGCCTGTCGGTTCTGGATCATCTGCTGCACTGTTCCATGCTTCTCAAACATCTTTGCTATCTGGGCCTGACGGACAGCAAGGAAGGGAGGGTGAGAGAGAAGGAAACACAGGGTTAGGGTCAGAGGTGTCACGCCCATTCAAACTGAGGTTGCACGTGCCCCCTCAAATACTCTTGACTTTTTATTTTCTTATTTGCGCTGGTTCAGTGGTTGCGCTCCCACAGGCGCTCGGCACATGCTTGGTTTTCACTCATTTCAAGACACCATAAGGGTTTCTCCGACTCCGCCCTTACTGATACGTAGGCACATCTAGGCAGGCCAAATGGAGCGTACCAGATAAAGCTCTGCACCAGAGGACCATTTTTATTGTTAAATATTTGTGCTTCAAATCATTCAGAAATCATTTAGCTGCTGAATTCAAAAGAAATTTACCCGACAGGGGTTTTATCCGTGGGGTCCACCGCTGCAAGAAATATTTCTAGGGGAAACACTGATTCTGGTGTGTGCCCCCTAAAAAAAACAATTCAGTTTTGATGTAAAAGCTAGTGTTAACTGATGTGAGAAACAAAATGGACATGGGAAGGAAGGCAACTGGTAATTCATATACTTGAATCATAGTTGACTCACCCACTCTTAGCCTTGATGCAAATAATGCTGTATTTCATGTTTGAAAACCATTAAATTAACATTACTATTTTTATACATGAAATAAAGCATTGAGGTTATGAGTGTGTGGTGAAGGTCTGTTTCATAAACACCTCAACAATCCAGGACTACACTCTCTTAGTTTTTCTCAACCGAGGTTAAATCTCACTATCCTCATGTTTTTCGGAGCTCACCTGCAGCTGAGGTGTGATGACAGCCTCGTACTCCATGGCCAGTAGGTCAGGTCCTGAGCTCAGCATAGATGGTGCCCCCTCCAGGAACTTCTCGATGTCCCTCAACGCAGCCTGGGCCCCCTCCTTAGACTGGAACTTATCTACCAGCTGGTTGGCCAACAGGTAGGCTCCATCATCACACCAGCTCAGGGCCTGAAGGTGAAGAATACAATATCCCAATACAGAAATGTGTGTGTGTGTGTGTGTGTGTGTGTGTGTACACATGCAAGACTCAATACCTGTCCGAGACACAGCAGCAACTGGTGTGTGTGCGTGAGATGCATGTGCCTGGCCTTGAGGGCAGCAGAGAGTGTATCACAATGGTGGCGGAGCTCATTGCAGCGCTGCACAATGAGGGCCATGGCATAGTGGTGACTGGCTGCAAGCTGGTGTCCATGAAGGATGATGATCTGGGCACGACTCATCACCTCCTGACAATGGCAACAGGGAAACACACACAAAAGTAGACATCAGTTTTATGGTAAAGGGGTTGCAGGGTGTCCTGGTGGTCAGAGAGGCGTTCCAGTCACAGGTTGAATCCCCACAACTGCCAACGTGTCAAAATGTCCTTGAGCAAGACACTGAACAGCTCCAGGGATGTCGCTCTGACCCCTCTGCTGAAATGCTTCTGTGTATTTCTAATTACACTGTGTGGAATACAGCAACTACAGTGGTCTAAAATACATTATGAACTACTGTTGTCATTTCTATGTTTCTGACTTGCATGCAGGCAGATTGACGGCGAAAAACAATGAGAGGCATTAAAGTTTGTAATGGTACCCCACACATCTGCGATTCAAAGCAAGTTAACAAATGAAGATACTCTTTGGCCCAGTTCTGATATCCAAATAGCCTTTTCCAATCGTGAAGAGATACTGTATGATAGTGTAGTTGTGAACGACTGACCTGTGCGTTTGAGTCCAGACTCTCCAGGTCTCTGAGAGCCTGTTCTGTCTGAGCCAGAGTGTCTCCTGATGTGGACACCTCTCTCTCCTGAGCCAACAGGCACTCCAGACATAACTCCATCTAAGCAGGCAACACACACAGTCAGATGTACACACAGAAAAGCACATGCATTAGGCAGGCATGCATGCACACACGCGCACACACACAAATCATACATGCTCGTACACACACACACACACACCAAATACATGGAACCTTACCTCCTGAAAGCTTTTCTCATATCTGAGCAATTGTCGGTACTGATGCAGTTTCAGATGATGCTTCTCAAAGAAGCCGTCAAAGGCTGACTCCATGTCCCGCAGCTGGGCCAGAAGCCTAAACACCAGAGGGAGAGGCTAGGGACTTTGCCATGGACCCCAGACTTGCCCGTCCCCTCAGATCCCCCCCTTCAGATGGAGGTACTTTTCTCTATGCTCAAAGCCTCTGGCATTAATTTACATTAGCCACAAGAAGAATATAAGCGCAGAGAAGTAATACTTCTCTGGAGCCTAAGCTATGAGGGCAGGCATGTCTAAGCTCTATCACAACTGTAAGATTTAATCTCCAATATCAAAAGGATAAACTACGTAACACCTGATCTTAGTCTGATAACAATGTAACAATAGTGAGACAGCATAAGAAAGAGAAAGGCAGTGTTAAGATGTCTTACCTTTGTACAGTCTCCCAGTCCAGCATAACGTCCCAGTGGGAGTCATCCTCCTTCTCAGAAGTCTCCAGGCTAGAGAGAAGGTGGCGACCCTCCTTTGACACTGACCTAATAGCGTCCTGTCCAAGACAAGAAGATTTTACAACAATTGGAATATCAGTACGTAGTAGATCAAAGTAGAAACTGAAGAAGTAGTAGATGATTGATGTAACGCTACAATATTCCAAAAGCCACAAAAAGCTTCAATCTTTTCTGTTCACACAATACACAATAACAAATCATTCTCCAACCCAAACCTTCAAAGACAGAATTGAAGACATTACCTTGAGTTTTCTGTACTTGTCAGTGTGACACTCGAGGAGGTACTCAATGGCACTGCCCTCATCAGGCAGCTCTGTCTCTGCCAGCTCGGTGCCAAAGGCCTGTAGCATCTGAGCTATATCTTTCACTGTTACAGCAAAACTTTCAATAGCCTGTAGGGGTACCAAAGAGCACACAAAACAACACCACAATCACATCACCATTGCTGCAGCATGGGATGCTACCAAAGATAATCACGTAGCAAGATATGTTACTCAGGGGCAGGAGGGTGCTGCAGACGGGGCGCCTGTACTGCCTATACCAACTACCCCGGACTACCTTTCACATTCCTATGCTCTGGACTAACCTATATGATATTTGCTTGCACCGTTTCTGATCTGTATGTCTGAATCAGCACATATTTCTAGACACTCTTTCTGTTTGTATGCTACCTCCATTCACAAATACATCTGTAATTTCAATGTACTGTATATAACATGGTGTAGTTATTTACAATGCATGTCCACCCACCTAGGCATTTTCTGTACAGATGTATGGCTCTCTGTAGACCCATCCTGTACAAATTGTTCACTGGTCATTGTTCATATTCTCAATTTGTGTTATTTGTTATATATTGCATATATATTGATATTTTTATAATTTTCATATTTTTTGGTATATTCTCATTGTTTTTAGTAATATTTTTTTCTTTCTCTCAATAAGTTCTACTGCTAATACTGCTTCTCTTCTGTAATCCATACCTTCATACATTATTTCAACATTTTCTAGTGCTAGAATTGTCAGTTGTGTTTATGAAACCCTTCATTTACTATATTCTTATGTTTATCCTATATTTTCTTTGCTGTACCGTATTACTATTGATGTTACATCCCAAGAATTGTTCAGAATTGATCTGTGGCCTACCGTTCGCAGGACGATCCAGTCACTATGACAATAGTCCAAAGTGCCACCAAACTCAGACGTCAGCTGGTTCTCATCAATGTAGCGCAACAGGTCTGTGACAGAGCTCAGCATCACCACCTAAAGGTGAAGAAAAACTCTTGAGATCTCAACAATATTTCAAACAGAATCTTGGTCTTTCAACAACCCACCCCAACGTACAATCCTCAAATCTTCAGAATAGCGGTGACATACAATTGTCCAGTTTCTGCAGCTATTATATAGTTGTTTCAACAGTTCTCTTGTGTGTCCAAGTGTGCTCCTGGCTGTGTCCACCACAGCGCTTTTGACTCATGGAGATCAGCATGGTTAAGGTGCGTAACAAGAATGAGGTATACCTTGTGGTGAGGTGGGACATGTTTGGTAACTGAGGAGGAGCTGCCTTACTGGCATCTTGAGCATGAAGTCCTCTTGGCTGAAGCGAAAGCCAATATCAGTGACAGTGCGCTGAAAAAAGCTGGTAGGCCGCAGCACCAAGACAAGGTGGAGGTTCCCAGGAAAAGAAGCCTAAAAAGAGGAAAAGAGACTACTGTCATATCAGTGATGAGGGAGGATGCAGTATAAGATAATAACCCGAGTTAACCTTAATGTGGTACACACAAAAAACACATGAGCTTTTCCAACAGCTGGCTCCCTGGTTTGTGCATTTACACATCAGTGCCACATACGCCTGGATGCATACTGGGATTTGAACATGCGAGGGTCAAGAAAAAGCATCTGTCACAGAGAGCATTAACAAGCTATTAGCCCTTATATCTGACAAGTCAGCCTGTAGTCTCAGCCATTCTGTCAATCAAGAGATTACTGTCAGCCTAATGGGTTCAGTCACTACAGGAGTTACACCGATGCCATAGGGTATGGTTGATCTTCAGGTCGTTTAGGGAAAAAACGCCTTGACTATGTAGGAATTTGTGGTCTGTGGTTACATAGCATTCAAGAGGCATAGGCTACATCAGTCTCCAGTCAATCCCAGGTGTGATGAGGTTGCAGTAACTGTAAACAAGCACTGTGGCATGCAGCACTGTATGGCGCACACAGAGGGGAAGGGGGGAAATAAAGCCAATAATTAGTAAATAGTTTATATTTATTTGACATCCCAGTATCCAGTCCACAGTCAAAAAAAAAGCTGTCTGGACAAAATTTCATGGAGCATGCCACAATGACGTCATGCAGGTGTAAGCTATGCAAACGCGTTCAGGTCTGCCACATGATTTAAGCTACATGATGACAGCATGCGACAGCTGCAACATTTATTACACATTATTTTAACAACGTCAATGGATATGCATGTGATGCAACTTTTGACAGCCACTTGCCCTGCTCTCCTGGAGCCAGTGACGCAAGCTTCTGCATTCACAATTCACGTGCAAAAGCCACAGATCCACCTGAACGGGTTTCACTCGGGTTTTAAACTGAATCAGCTGCATGACTAAGCAGAACTGGGCTATGCACCGCAGTGCTGCGCTCTCCAACTGCAGCCGGTGCGCGGTGCCACTGCCGCATTCACCGTGCCCGCCTAAACTTAATCCCAACTCTTCAGACGTTAAATAAAACTAGTCAGCAGTTCGTTACCGGGGTCCTCCGTATCTTGGGCATTCCTCTCCGCTGAAAACTATCAGCCATGGTATTCGAAGCCATCTTGGTTAAATTACTAGCTCTCGCCCGCCCGTTGGTAAGTCGGTGCCACGGTATGCTGCTCCCTCCGGCTGCCTGACCACAGCCGCAGCACCGATGTTGCTGCCACATAGAGAGAGCTAGGCAGCGCTGACTGCAACCTTTCCCTCCCACCTACCCTCCTCATCCTATGCTTGCCTCGTCGTCCTACGAAATATAGCGTCATCAAGACATAGCAGCAGGTTTTGCTTGCTCATCATTTTCAGCGCCGTGCAATGGGACTCGAGTCAGTACAGATTTTTTACTTTGCAAACTATGTATCTAGAATACACAAACCCGGGAAGACTTGCACTGTATGCAAACATAGTAAAGTCGATTATGTTGAAGACAGATAAGCAAACATCCAACCGCCCAAAGGCATTGATTGCTTGCGCAGCTTAGTGATGCTATACTAGTCATCAAAAGTACATTTTCAGGGTGTGCACAAGGAGTACATGTAATGCCTCCATGCATTACATGTTAAACTCTCAAGTAAAAAATGAGAGGAGGGTAAAAATGTCCTATATGTCATATGTCACAAAAATGTGCTCACCGCTATTCTAGCAAGTGCAGTTTTGATAGAGCCCCAGGTATCCAGTCTTCGGTCTAAAATGATGATAAATTTAACACCTGGCTGCCTCGTTCTGGAAGCACAAATAAGACAGTTGTATCAGTGTGATGTCATTTCTATATGTCTGTGCATTCAGTGATACAGACCTTCCAGCAGCCATATTGTGAAAGGATAACTAGATTACATCTCATTTCTAGGTGCTTTACAGCTACAGGCAATACATTAGCACACTATCATATAAAATTCACTGCATTGACACGTGGGGAAAATGTCCTGGACGTGATTCAATAAAAAAGTTTCCTGATTTGTTGAGAGGCCTTGCTCTGACCTCTATAGGTTGGCATATCAGGGACATCACTAGGACATTTGACATAGTGAGTTTAAGAGCAGTGAAGGCCATCTGTGCTCAGAATACAAGCTCTGGACTTAAATGCACTGCATTGCAGAAAGGGAGAGAGACAGAGCGAGACAGAGAGAGAGAGAGAGAGAGAGAGAGAGATTTCAGCCTGAATAGGTTGAGGAGGACGCACCGAGGAATGAGAGTGAGGTATGTTAAGACTTTGGCTAAAGCTTCCTCTGGAATGTCGCTGAAAGCAGAGCATTCTGGGAGGGTGATGATGACACTTGAGTCTTCCCCACGACCCCCTGGGATGAAAGATAAGAACAATCACTTTTTATACTTTCATTCAATTATCCCATGTCTAGTCCTTCGTTGTAGTCCTAGGTAGCTGGAGCCCACAGTATGGCCTTAGTGTGGCCTAACGTGACATGTGCATTGAATTTTCTGAGAAGTCTTATGGGGATTAATACAATGAGACTATGAACTTGACTAAGAGTGACTTACATGTGATCTTAGGCTACTTAACCCATAGAAGATGAAATGAAAAGACCTCACCTGACAGGTATGCCACCTGTTTCTCTATGTAACCTCCTACCTCCTTCATGCTCACAGGGACAGTCACCTCTGGAAAGAGAGACAGAGATTAGCTACAATTTAAGAACAACTAAGGCATGAAGGAAGCGGGATATTCTGCAAAAGTGAGTGTCTACATGCAACAAAACATGAATCAAATGCTCTAATGGTGTAGAGTGCCAACTGAACTGCCTCACCCTGCCTTAAGGAGCTGCCAGCCCACCTAAAAGATCTTCATTCGTATGGGTTTCACTGGAGGGTTTAAGTCACTTCATGGTCATGGTCTAAAAACAGAAACACTGAATGTTTCTTTTTTTGGCATGAAATAGAGATATGCAAGGTTATTCCTCAAAACGTTTTGACACAACAATTTCATCATGGGATAATTGGCCTAATGACAGTTATTCTTTGAGTTGTTGTGACTGTTTTCTTTCATATCCCAGTCAAATTGTGATGTAAGTTACAATGATGAGAAATAATGTATTCTGGGGCACATTGCTGGTCAGTCTGCTATTGATCACTCTTACCACTAAGTGGCAGTAATGATCAGGTTCAGCTCTCCAGTCACAAATAAATCACAAAAGAGGAAGAACCAGTGTGGGTAGTACTCTGGTTAGAATTTAGGTGAAGCTTTCTAAATCTAATGGCGTCCCTGTGATGAGACCATATGGGGTTTTTACTGTAAACGTTGCCTTGCTGTGGTAGATGTGAATACTACAGTGCAAGTAAAATAATCTTATCTACTGTAGCACTTGAATTGCAGCTGGTGTCGTGTTATGTTTGTAGGCAGATGGCCCAGTTGCTCATGCTTGGTGACATTATCTTTAGCTTTTCAGGGTGACTGGTCAATAAATAGCCCCTGTTTCTCACAGGCTGCTCAGTACATTTCAACAGGAGGACACCTGACCTTTGGATGCCCTGCTCTTTGTACCAGGGAGCAGTGTGGCGATCCTCCTAACAGCTGTGTGGAAGGCATACACACTGACCTGTTTGCTTCATGATGACACTACTTACAGATGCTTACATCTTAGGCATTTAGCTGATGCTCTTATCCAGAGAGAGCAAGGGTCTTTCCTCAAGGACACTGGACATACTATGGGCACTTTGCTGGTGTGGAGATCGAACCTGTGATTTTCAGTTATGGGACGGTCTTTCTAGTTAGGTGACAAGGACAATGGCAATGACTTTTTAACCTCAGTTCTTCTTTATAGAGGACTACACACATAGCATTAGTTTTCCTTGTGCAAATACACGGCAAGTGCATAGCAGCACTCTTTATTGGCTGATATATGATGCATGCTGATATGGATTTGGATTGCAGTAATTGATTCCCTCAAATGAAAATGGGATCTGGCAGATCTTCAAATGTGAGATAAATACATAGATTTCTCTCTCAACAATAATAATTAAGAAATACTGGCATAAGAAAACCATGTCATTGTAGCATTAACTTGTTCAAACCATCCTCACACACTAATGTCTTTGCCCCTGCTCAGTGGTTTATGCAGCGGATCAACAGGGTAGCCCATTCGCACACAACTAATCATCTCCTCATCCATAATAGATAGAGACATTAAAAATAAACTGCAGCAGAGAGCGAGAGAGAGAGACAGTAGAGAAAGAGAGAGAGAGATATGAAGAGGGAGAGAGAGAGAGAGCAGGAGGTGTCCTTTTCCATGTGGTGACTACAGGTAACAGTGCCCACTGGGCTGCCAGGGAGCAAGTAATGAGCTCCACCGGTCCCCGTTGAATATTTCATGTGTGTCTGTTACAGAGAGGGACCGGGCCAAGCCGGGCCGGAGGACGACCGTGACCGGACTGTTCACACACAGCCGTGGGGTAAAGTTACTGTCTCAGGTTTAGCAGAACACTGGGATGTGTAACAATCTATCTGGCTCTAGTAAGCTTAGATATATGTAGAGGCATTCATTTACACTTTCCATTGGAATAAGTGTACCTATGCAGACATATTACGCTATGAATGGTAAACCAAGAGAAATGATTGTCAATGGAGATCAAACTGTAGCCCAGATGGAAAACAACATGATTCTTGTTGTTTATATACCGTAAATGTGCCAATTATTTTAATCTACAGTAAACTTCTAAATAAAGAGCAAGTAACTAAATAATAATAATAATAATCCTGACTGCATTAAGAATGATCAATCAATCCCATGGTGCACACACACACACACACACACACACACACACACACTACAGCCTTTCTTCACTGCAGACCTCTACAGTACTTGATCAAGGGAAGGGCAGCTTGTGCTGCAGACTGCAATGCTTTTAATATGTGTCCCAGTCTGCAGTCCCATGGAGAGACTCTTCCTCCTCCCCTGTCTGACCAGTAACTCATAACATGGTGGAATGCTCCTCAGTACTCAAATGAAGACAAGGCAAATAAAACGCCTGCCTTGTACTCCTTGATTCAAGCCTCATACCTACGGCTGAACAATTCATTTAAAAAAACCTGAAATACTGACAGGTAAGGCATTTCAGACAGGTTCCTAAACAAGGCATTCTTGTGCTGTTCTGAATCGTTGGCCTATAAATCAAGTTACATCGTAAAAATCGTAAACATCAGTAACTCATTTTCTGATTTTTTAAAACTTTATTTTAAGCGGTGAGACATAAATTGTGTAAAAAATGTAGGAAAAAGCTGTGGTCACAGACAGAATCAAAATATGATTTTTGGTGGGCAGCCATGTGAAATAGTTCTTCTAGCTTGCTTCACAGCCTGCAGGTGACATGGCAGGCCAGTGTGTGCAGGCGCAGGTCAAATAACCTCTGTTTGTTCTTCTGTTCTTGGCCAGAGAGGGGTGTTTACCAGCAAGCATAGCCGGAGACTGAGATTTGCTGGCAGTGAAACAGATAAAAGCCCAGACCAGTCCTTTCAGGCTATGTCCACACTTGAAAACACATACTTATCTCTCCGTTTTGGTCTCCTGTCCACACTGGGGCAGCGTTTTTACCCTCCCAAAACGGAGCTTTCCGAAAACGCTCTCCCAAGTGGATAAATTTGTAAACACTGGCCCCCCGTTGTGGCGGCTCCAGCCGGGCGGCCTAGTGGTCTGCGTTATCTCTACCAAGGTAGAGATAAGCTTACAGGATGGCTTATCTCTGTTGAATAAACAGTGATAGACAAGAGGTTTGTGAAATATTAAACCCAAACTTGGCAGGGCTGTTTGAACATGACATATACCTGAATATCAACAGTGCAGAAAGCAGAGAAAGACTCACTTAGTACAGTTTATTTGTCTGTAGATACCCAGCATGGACATGTGTTCAGTCCATGCCATCTCCTTTTGTGGAAACACAAAGAGATGGGCACAAGCATGAAAACCACTGCAGGGTAAGAAATCCCTTCTTACACATACAAGCGTGTTCATGGTACACAAAGCTTACACTGCATTTAGGTCAGGAGATATTTTTACTAAACAAGGCTTCCAATGCTAAGGGGATTAGAGTGGTGGGTTGGTGTGTGTGCTGGTGGAAACGAATTGGAGGAAATTCCACATTCCACCGGCTGCTTGGAAACTAGATTGGTTTAAACTAGAAAGGCCTGGCTGGTGACCCCCGCACAATGGCCAAGAAACGTCCAGAGGCATCAGGCCTGCCCAGTGCCCACTTCCAGCACCAGTGCCCTGTAGGACGATTGTTCTGGTGCTAATGAGTATTTTGGTAGGAGAAAATTGTCAAAACTGTCAGTGTTTATTTTATATAATAAATAATATTTAGTATTACAATAATTTTATGGGAAAATGACATATTTGGACCATTATCAGCATCTTTCGAGGGAGTGGATTACCTACCATAGGCTGCTGTAAATTAAATAAATGGTGTTTGTTCATGGTAGAACAGCTGGAATGCTAGTTTATGACTTTACAGGGACTTTTAACCAACAAGCAACCCTGGAGATACAATCCTCCATTAGTTGCTGTCCAATAATACAGATTTCTAAAAGCCATGAGGCCTCGTGTCATGCTCCTTATGTATATTATAGGTTAAAGTTGAAATCAGGGATTTAATTGCACAAGGAAAAAATTCAAAAGCCTCACATAAGTCACATTCTTTTAATGACCAAAGCAAAGCTCAAACATGGGATACTTTTCAAGGGGGCTAATGACAATGACAAGTAGCCACCATAATATTCTGCAGGTGTAAAAGGGAGAGGACACTAGGTGAGTTACGTAAATGATGATAGGTGCCATTAATCTTAAAGTGAACGTTTCATAAGTGGTTAAAGAAACATGCAGCAGTGTGTTCTTTATGCCCCTCTACAAGCTCCACTACACCACCACCACCCCTCTTTCTCTCTTAGCAGATCAAGCCAATCCCAGGGAGCACAGCTCACATTTCACACACACCATTACACTGAACAAACTCCACCTGGTATAAATAGAAACTCAGCGTGGCCTTCTCCCTGCTGTCCCTGTCACCTACACATCCCAACCTAGGCACAACGGCCCCACAGGGGACACAAAGCGACAAGGGCCCATCAGTGAAATAATAACATTAGCCTGCCAAGAGCTCTTCTGAGTAATCACATTAGCCTCTGGAGGAAACCCCTCCATGGAGCTGGCACTCACATCTACCGTTAGCCATTTCTGTCCAACATCTTTCCTTATGATACACTGACGAAGAAGCTCCAGTTTCTGTTCATGATCATCAAGAGTTTTGCTTCAAAATGAAATATCCACCATTTGAAAAATGTGACACCTACAAAATGATTGCTTCGCCCTAAAACAAAGTATGGTACTTTTTGAGGATAGGAGATAACTTAAGTCATTGGTTGCCAACATGATGACACTTTTACAAACTGGATCATCGATGGTTTAGAGATATCGGATGATAAACTTTAGGTAATGAGCATTTTGGAAAAGGAGGATTCACATGTTGGTCATGTTTATCGTATGATCTCGTTCCCGTACCAAACAATAACGTATGGCGACATACAGTATGATGGTATATTTGACAGTCCAATAGATTTCTATTTCCATGCACCAGGAAGCTACAATCTGTCCTTCCTGATCATTCTTTGATAGCTTTTCTGAATGATTTACTTTATAGCAACGATGCAGGTGAATAGCACGGTACTTTCATCATAGTACTACATTGATCTACACCAACCCAGATTTCATAGACGTCTCAGCTACAGATCATTACTATGGATGAATATCTATCCATCCGTGATGGCTTGAAATAGCTGACATAATCCCTGCAAGGCTACGTCATGGCCCAATCCCAGAGCAAAACTGTAGGAAATGGCCCATCTATGACACTGGCTAAAACTGAGGCAATGCCTAATCCAATGTACCCTAATAGTACACAATCTCAGAGGTTACACATGATCTGTGCAAATCAAACTAAATGTGACTGAGCTATACTGTACTGCACTGGTACGACCATGTGTCAATCTCAGTTTCCTGAACTGTGCTGAGAAGACATATGTGAAATTATGTGGAATAGTCCAGAAGAGATACAGGCTCATATTTAAAAGGCTATCAGTGGCTAAGCGAGGTGAAGTTAGGGCAGTGTCAGCATCATGTGTACTCACGCTGCAGAGTGCTCTCCAGCTGGGAGCCGGCCTGCAGAAGGCTGTGGTAGCCCTCCATCTCTCCCTTGGACTCTTGCTCCGGCTCACTCTCCTCCTGCAGTGAGGCTGGGCCCATGCCCCTCCTTGCTGTTCCTCCTCCTCTCCACCACAGGACCAGACCGAGCTAACTGACAGTGTAGTGGGATGTAGTGACCGTTCAGGCCTCACATCCTCTTCACAGTCCTACAGCGCTCCATTGAGTGTCACTATATGGAGGCTGGCGGGGGAGGACAGGGAAACTTAAACCCACCTGCCTCTGCGGGTCCTAAGATCCACTTGGGACAATTCCCTGAAGCTAGCTTTGGATCTTCCTGAGTCACCTTGAGCTGCATAGAGTGCCTCCACACAGAGCAGCACAGCACTGCACAGCACAGCTAAAGTAGAGGAAGAGATGTCCACATAAGCAAAAATCAGTTTAGCTGTCCTTCTGTTGTTGCCCAGAGTCCTGGTGCTATGCACTTTTACCCTCATGCACACACTCACACATTACCAGAGCCTGCCAGCAGAGTGTCCTGATCTCAGTAGCAGTCGGCCAGTTCAAAACAAACAGGGCTCCATCTGGCCACTGCTGTCTCGCACTCGCCCCTCCTATCTCTCTCTCTCTCTCTCTCTCTCTGAGCCTTAGTGCGTCAGCTCTGCATCGGGCAGGGCACAGGAGTCTAGTCCTGATACACTGCCAACTCCCAACATATCCTCTCTCACTCCTAGGTTACCTTTTGTTCTTTTCTTTTCCTGTAGTATATTATTGGTCTGACCTACAATACACAGGATTGTTAGGCTGTCTGGCATTTTCCTTCTCCAGCTTTCTTGCATGTACACACATACACAAATGCACACAGTGGAGTGCACATGAACATCTGAATGGATCTATTGTAAAAAGAACATGAAGCTCCGCACCCTCAGCCAACAAGTTTGGCCTATGCGAGAGCACACCCATTAACACACAACAATCACTTTCAAATAGAGAAACAAATATGAAAGGGCGTCATTGTGCACATATTGATAGACAGAGCCTCTCTCAACTCCCCCACTAGTCAGCCCACAACTACTTTGACTGTATCAGTACTCATTGAGACAGAGGACCTGCAGTGGAGAATACTTTGGATACATATATGTAAACCTCCCCCTCTAACACACACACACACACTGACTCGTAGTGCTATATGATGCCGTGGCTTCCTTGATGTCAGGCCACCCAGTAAGCAGTAGATCTGAACTCCACACAGATCTACACAGCTTAAGACATCCAGCTTAGCCTCTCAGCCATCTCATTACTGCCTCTGCTTAGTGCCTCCACACAGAGCACACCTATTTTAGTAAGAACCTGCTAACATGGTGGCATATTCTCTTCTCTAAAATACATCACTATTCAGTCCAAAAGCAAGACACAAGTACACTTGTTTATCTTCAAAACATTCTTCTTTATTACAGAAAATCTTCAGGTTTTGAACATACTGGTCTTAAAGAGGTACATTCAGCTCGGAGGTTTGGAGTGCTGAGGCTGGAGACCCAAAGGGCCAGGGATGGGAGGGTGTCCCTGCTGCATGGCGCAGGGCTGAGGTGCCCGTTTGTGCCCGCCTCCACTCCTAGGCAGCACCACACCTCAGTGCTCATTCAACCCCTCACAGACAGGGGCAATGTCCATAACCACAGAGCCCCTCATGCTTTTTTTTGGATGTTTTAATTTTCTTACAAAAGTGGCTGGAAAAAGGTTGAATTAAAAATACAATGCACTGTTTTATACTTTTCATTTAGTCAGGCAAAACATTAGAATCCAATAATTTTTTAAGCTTTGAAAATAGCATCTCTGTCATTTAAAGGTTTGTTTTTCATTTTTAACAAAGCAGGCAGCCCCTCTCAATGTGTCCTCCATATCCCTGGCACAGTGCAGTCTGGAGGTGGTATACTCGTGCCACAGAGTAAAGGAGAGCTTAATCTCTCTCTCCCAACATCTGGAATTAACTTTTCAGAAAATAAACAATTTTCAGTAGAGAACAATGCTGAAGTGGATGTATGTTTTCCCATCCTTCAAGAACACAGAAGAATATTGATTTCATTTTCAATCTCATTCATTTCATTCTCTATTTGGCATTAGTTTTGTGTTTGACTGCATGTGCCAGGCTACAGATTCTCAGTATCATGATACAGATATTATTTCAAGTTACAGTCAACATGGTCAAATACAATGGTCAGTACCAGAGTAAGGATGGAGTTATGGTTTGAGTAGGGATCCAACAGAGGAAGTAAACTATGAATTCACCTCAGTGACATGTTTGCTCCAGCCTAGACAGCGGTTGGCCGTTGGCTGTAACACAAAACATTAATGACATTTCAACAACGAGTTCCTTTTGACAGTTAAGTCACCTGGGACTAGTATGGTGAAAGGAGTGGTGACGGTTGAGGAGTTAATTGGGGGCTGCCCATCTTTGCACGTATGACAAAGACTATCAAATAGAATTGGCACGGGCTCACATCAGGGCTAGAATGACACAAGCAAACTCAACTGGCACAAAGCTGATCACGCTCCACAATAAAAAAGATTTATGTAATAAAAATATAACATTTGTGAGTAAAATTACACTTAACAATAAATATGCCAAACAGACATGTTTGGAACAAAAAGAAATCTTCCAATATAGTATCTAAAAGTGATTCAAATCATGGCATGTAGAAATGGAATGTATGAAGCGCTACACGCTTAAAAGTTAAAAGGAAAGGACAGCAAAGGCAAAACAGTCCACTCACTCTGTCCTGTTAGCCGCCAGGTGAGCGAAAGGAGAGGAGGAAAGGAAAGGAGAGCCTCACAGTGGCATTAACTATAGTGATTCGGTAGAGGGCGGTCTGGAGTTGGTTTCTTTACTCTCCAACCTCAGTCCACCCGAGACACATAATGCAGACTAGATAACTAATGGCTCACAAACAAAAATACCTCATTTAGGCTTTAGTGCATGTGTGCATTTATTGGTGTTCAATGTGTGGTCATTGTGTGTGTACGTGTGTATTGTTCTTAGCGATGTGATATGTGCGTATGTGTGCTCAGGCATCTGTCAATGTGCCTTTGTGACCACCTATCTAAAGGACGAGCCACCTTCCTATACAGTGCAGGTAACGGTTACCGTACCACATCTACAAGGTTCAAGTAATCCTTTGCACACAGGTATGTTTCTGCCCGTTCTCATCCAGTGCAGCTGGGCACACTTAATGTAACGCACACGCACACACATATACACACAAACCACTTTCAGCTCACACTTGTTTGGACAGTTTTGGGCATGACATTTACATCTTTGTTTCAGACATCTTTTTGGCTTTGAGCAGAGGCTATCATACATCTCTAAGCTATATACAGCACATATATTAAATTTCTCATCTTAATTGGGCTCTCTTAAATTATCGCTGAGTTTGGAAAATTTAGGTCATGCTCCAAGCACCTAACCACATCACTTAAGGTAGAAATGTTGGCAGAATATGATCTCTAGTCTTTTGCTCATTCACTCACACTCACTTACACACACTTTTTGGGAGAAATGGGAAAATGGCCTCTATTCATTTCTCTCTGAGCTCAGTATTCAATGCACTGGAGTTGGACTGATCCAATAGTCCATTTGCTGCCCTGAGCTGGACTGAATTCACGTACAACTTTTCATCTTGAACTACGCTTTGGATCTGTGGATTAGTGTAAAGTGGAATAACCGTTCAAAGTAGAATAACCATTGGAAATGTAACAACCGTTGGGAATAGAAGGATCATCATGTCTTATTACAAAACCTTGCAAAATGCAAACAATGACAAGAACAACATTAGTGGAATGTGGCATTTCATCTGAGCCTCCTTTCATGCAGGTGAACCATTCTGGGATAGTGGAGATTGTGACTGCATGTTAAAACACAGCAGTCGGTAGTTACTGGCAAGGCAGCCGTGTATGCATTCATTTTTAAGCTTGTATTTTAAAAAAGAAAAACAGAAGGAAAAGAAAGAAAACTGCAGAAACTCATGCCTGTCATCTGAGTAGTTAGTTAAAAAAATGTGGTACAAAATGGCCTGTGCTGCTTGGGCCAGTAAAGCAGGACACTGCTCTGCAGACATGCTGAGGAGGGGACAGAGAAGGACGGAGTAGGGAGACACAGCACCAGCAAGTCAAACGACTGCTAGACCCCCTTTCACCCCCTCCCCCCGGTCAGTCTTTCTTTTTCTTCTGATCATTTTTTTGTTCCTTTTCTTTCCACATCAGGCAAGATGGCAGGCAGCTCTGGCCTGACTGGCATGAGATCCTGAAAGAGGCAGATGCCAGTGTGGTTGTCACTCCTTACTGCCCTTCACTTGCTCCATCAGGTGCTTGTAGGACAGTGGCGTGACAGCTGCAATCTGGAGACAGGAAAAACACATGCAGACAGGTTTTACTTCAGCGTCTTCACTGTGAGCCTCGAATCTGCCATGTACCAACAAGACGGAGACGACAAGACCTTGAAATCATCCAAAATCGAAAGAATCAGAAAATTAGTTGTGATTGACCACGCATCCTCACATACGAACGGCACTGAACATACACCACTCCCAACACCACAGATAAGCTGAAATCAGTCACAGAAGTGTTCCTGATTTCACCCAGGTCACTTAATTGATCTCTTGAAGCTCAGCTGAGGCATCGAATAGAAAGGTTAGGTTTGTCTCCTGATGGTTTACCTGGATTTCTGTAGGAGGCAGTCCTCTGACAGCTATAGGGAGAATAGAAAAGCAGGTTAATCAATGAAAGCTGGTTTTATTGTTAAACCATTATTTGCCGTTGTCCCCCAGATCTCAATGCCCCTGGAGAGAGGTGAGGCATGGCATTCACCTACCGGGGGTGGGAGGTGGGGGGCAAAATAACGGAAACACCTAACAATATATAAATATCAAGTGCCTAATAAGGAGCAGGGCCACACTTTGCCTTCACAAGAACTTCAATCCTCTTTGGATTGCTATCATACAAGCCCTAAACCATGTGTAGTGGGATGTTCTTCATCAAGGAAAGCCTGCAGCTCTTTGAGGGATGAATGAGGTGAAAATCCTTCACAAACTGTACAGTTTTTGAAGGATTTTCACCTCATTCATCCCTCAAAGAGCTGCAGGCTTTC
>OOFE01028296.1:23614-43875 GCA_900323365.1 Monocentris japonica
ATCCTCTTTGGATTGCTATCATACAAGCCCTAAACCATGTGTAGTGGGATGTTCTTCATCAAGGAAAGCCTGCAGCTCTTTGAGGGATGAATGAGGTGAAAATCCTTCACAAACTGTACAGTTTTTTTACTGTACATAATACAAAGTTAAAGTCCTTTTTCATGTTTTGTTCCGTTTTTTTGCCTACCCCCTGTATGTAATGCAGCAGCAATCGACCTCAGGTTCAGGCACAGACACTCCATGCACTGAGCTAAGCCCAGCACTTACAAATGCATTATTTGCCAAGAAAGTAAACCGTAGGCAACCAACGATACAGGTTTGGACATGCACACAACATAAAACAACCACGACCAAATCACACCCTTGCACAAATACAACGTTACACACACCGAGGAATTCAAAAGCAGATTACTATGGCCGTTGTTTCATGTTCCCAATATGGAAACCCAAACAGACTGGCAGACACCCATACCCACACATTCAGACATACACTTAACCTTCTTTTAAAAGCACATGCAGGGATCACTATGTGCTGGACATCTAGAGGGAGGCTGAAAGGAGAATCCGTCATTCTGCTGGCTTTCATAATATAAAAAACAAACTGTAGATGTAGGTTTGCAGTTTAAATGTAGGCTTAGAGACGCATTGAGAGACCACTGAATGGGATGCATTTGACCATTTTAACTACAAAATGTCAGACAAAATTAAAGCCTGCCATGAGAATAGTGCATCTCTTCAGCCAGCCAATAGCAGCTTACACAGCACATGAGAACACACTGGGTCTGCCTGCCACAGGAGGATTTGGGCTCTATGCGATACATTGTCTTGTTAAAGTTAGAGGTTGAGACGTTGGTTCTGGAGAGGTTGGTTGGGGAGGGAGTCTTTGATTGGCTTAAATGGCCTGAGGTGGGCTGGTACCTGTTTAAATGACAGTATTGGACTCATCTGAAAAGGTTCTCATGAGCAGGGGCCTGGCTGAAGACCGGGGAGACTGGGGGCCCCCCACGCTCGACTCAACCGGCTTCTTCTGGAAGGGTGAGGCAAGAGACACCAATGACATCACTACGCTGACAAGCACATTCACCTACACACTCTGTCTCACTCTGTAGCACACACATGAGACACGCGCACACGAGGCTACACATACACTGAGAAAGACTTCAACATCAGCGGGACAGCTGGACAGTGAAAATCAATCCACACATACGTTTGTTGGTTCATCTTTTCCTCACAAAAGTAATTTTCAGTTGCCTTAACAAGGTTAAGGATATAGATCAAGCTGGTTGGAGATCCTAACAACAACAATTGGTAGAGTGCTCACATCTCATTTATATTGATATAGGCCTACTTTCCTGTGCACATTTAGTTAAAAAAAACAACACAAGTAGATAACACACCTGCACACACGCATACATACACACACGCGCGCGCACACACACACACACATAAAATGCAGTGACCCGCCAAGGTAGTGGTGAGGATCAAGGGTGGGGTTGTTGGCTGGAGCCTCATGCAGTTAAGATTTGGTACTTCGGCGTGCTGCATTCACTTGACTGGACATGCAAAAGCAGCAGGCAGTGGAGCAGCACAGGCAGCTGGGAGGACACACTGACTCTGATACAACTGGACAGATTGGGTGACATGGATGGAAGACTGACTCCACGGTTTCAGCAGGGAAACCTGGTCCTCACAGCTCCACAGTGCTGACTGGTTCAGTGAAGTCGCTGAGAGGTGTTGGTCACACACCCGCCCACTGACTAACACTCCTTCCCATATATATAGTAAAAACAATCAAGTCAAGGTTTGGAGACTGGATCTTACAAGGATAGCAGCCCTGATCCTTCAATCTAAAATCTCTGACCTAATCTGTCCTGCCAAGGGTAAGGACTGCTTATAGCCTATAGGATGCCACCCCTGAGTTACTTAGGAGGTAAGGAGGGACTTCAACAGTGGGCGTTACAGTAGGAGAGGAGGAGCATGACAGGTAGGAAACAAGCAAGAATGGCAGACATGGCAACTCAGGTAGCAGAGAGGACTAAAGTATAAGAGCTGGCAGAAAGAAAAAGAGAGACCTCAGTCACTCCAGGAGAAGCTGTGAGTGCTAGCGGTCTGCGACAGCATGAAGATAGTAGATGTCCCCGAGGAAGGAAGGCGGTGCTTCATCTACAGTGTAGCAGGTCCAGAGAGGAAGAGAGAAGAAATAAGAGGGTGAGACAGAGTGAGGAAAGAGCATGTGTGCTAAAGTGAGAATGCTAGTTAGGACGACAAAGTTGGAAAGATGACAAATAGGGTTAAAGGGGGTGTTGTAGATTAAATGTCTGGGTAATGGATAGTTACTCTATACCACCTACAACAGTGCTATTTTTAACTTGCAACTTGACAGCAAAATCCATGGCGTGCCTGGCCACGTACACACCAAGAAAAAAAGCATATATATTGTACAAAATTGCAGTTTGACTCTTGTCAAATATGTGCAAAACATTGCTAGTCAAAAGAAATTCATTTTTTTCCCCAAATAAACAAAGCCTGGACACAAAAAGCTGATTTTAAGTATCGTGGAACATTTTCAAACAGAAAACTAATGTGTGTACCATCAAACCATTTGAAAGGCTTGACGGCAAAACGAGTTTGCCTCATGGGGAGCTAATTGAAATGACAAAATGTGTTTGAGAAAGCTGGAGGGAGACAGGGGCAAATCAAATTATCCCTCTGATATGGAGTCATATCAACAGCTCACATCAGGCTGTTATGATGGGTTTTAAAGCCTGATTATAAGGATGGGCTGCATCAAAAATGACTGAGGTCTTGTGAAGAAAAATGAACTAAATACAAAGGACTGAATCAAAACAAAATGCTGGCCCAGAAAGGGTTCGCCTCAACCAGAAAATATCACAACAAAAACAACATTTCTGCTGTAAGATCAAGTAATATACAGTATAATGGTAGATTTGATTAGAGATCAACTTGTCATGAAAGCCAGAAAAGGATCACTTGTTCTGTGTGTGTGTAAGCGAGAGAGCGAGCAAGAGTGACAGAGTAAGTGTCAATCTGATGTGTGAGGGTGTGCGTGTCTGTCCTACCTGTCGTGCGTGGGGGCCGCGAGGCTTGCGGAGCACCACTAGCAGGATGTCAGGCAGAAGACTGAGCAGGATGAGCAAGATGATGACCAGCCAGGCTGACACCGAGCTTAGCATGTTGGCAAACACAAAGTACAAACGCTGCTGCCTCAGGAAGGGCCTGGAAGAGAGGGAATGCATTGGTTTACGCTGGCTGGAAGAGCTACAAGTTGAATGGAGCAGAATAATGTAGAAAATATGTAAACTGTAATGGTTATTTATTATTTCATCCTGAGTGGTCTTCTCACCATATGATCCCTCCCCAGAAGAAGCTGAAAAACACATAGAAGGCCAGGGAGCCCCAGATGACAAAGTGGTTGATCCAAGTCCAATGCCTTGTGTCCAGAGCGAGCTGGAGTGGCGAAGAAAAGTAGATGTCAAACATTATATGAGAGAATTCAAGCGAGGAGAAGAAACTAAGCCAGACATTATCTGTTAACTGAACCAGCTCCTCAGAGGAAAAAGTTTGGGAAGAGAAGCTGAATAAAGTAGTAGTTTACCTTCAGCGTGACAGTGAAGACAAGGACAGTGAAGACTATTGTTCCATATGACCAATTCCCAAATACCTAGATTTAAACAAGACAAATGAGTAG
The DNA here is from genome assembly GCA_900323365.1 of Monocentris japonica. Lineage (NCBI taxonomy): Eukaryota > Metazoa > Chordata > Actinopteri > Trachichthyiformes > Monocentridae > Monocentris > Monocentris japonica. The sequence continues at coordinate 27,324 of OOFE01028296.1, forward strand.
ATATATTTAGGAAGCCCTGTTTACTTAACTTTTATCACTTGGGTGGGGCAGCAAAGCAGGGGACTAACCTGGCCATTATCCTGCAATGCCGGGTTACTGAACAGATATCGGACACCAAAGAAGAAGAGCAAACCATGGAAGACTCCCAGCACAGTCCAGTTGAGGAAGGGTCCCCACCGTAACATGGCATTCTTGGCAATCTCCCTAGAGAAAGTGAGAAGAGAGAAAGATATACAACTCATTCTGTGCCTCTCAGCCATGAAAAGGGAAACATCACTATGTAGAAAATCCTATATGTTATTTCAATGATCTAGAACAGTCCAGTCAATTTACCAAAACATTATATTTGGGGACTTTAACAACTCTTTCCCAAAGCCAACAAACAGAACCAAGACTCTGTTTAAGTCCTTTTCACGTGGTGTTATTTTGTAGAAAGCGCAGACATTCTGTGGGTCCACAAAATCAGTCTCCAATTTATTGTGTATTGAACAGCTCCAGAATTTATAAGTGATGACATCTCAAGTTTGAGACTTGATTTCTGGCTTTGGGAGAGAGCTGGTAATGTTCACAAATATTGGTTTGACTGCGCTAGAGCTAAAGAATAACATAAAGGAAATCTTAAATTTCAGTGCGGTTCCTAGCAAGTGTACCTGTAGAGGGTAGCATTGTCCAGCAGAACCTCAATGCAGATGTGCTGTTCCAAGAGACTGTAGGCCAGGATGGGCATAGAGGTGAAGCAGATGTTGTACATCGTCAGATAGGCTGCGTCGTAGAGGGGCTGGGGTGGACGGGAGCAGGAGGAGGGCGTGAGGAAGGAGGAGGGATGGGGCAACCAGGGATTAATATCATGGAGAGGACAGGACTCATACACACACACAAGCCTTGGATCTGAGCTGGGGGCCATGTGAGATATAACCGGCTGTTGTATCAAGTGGTGCAGGGGAGAGATTTTACCAAACAACATGAAATCTTGACTGTGAGAGCTAGACGTGCTAACTGAATGAAAGATGAGTCATAAAGGAACAAAAGGTGTGTGTCTGTGTGCGTGTTTATGTTTTTGTGTCTTGAATGTTCAACAGTGCTGTGCAGTCCAAGTCTATATATGTAGTATATATACGACAGACATTCCAGGAGCAGAGAGGAAGGGTGAATCTGAGGGGAAGAGTTTAGGCATCAGGAGGAGGGGGTGGTGTGGATTCAAGGGGACACACTCTGCCTCTGTTCATGTTCAGAGCATCTTTGAACCACAGGGGGGCCCAGGACATACTTACTTGCTGTGAATAACCACAGAAGAACTGGTACAAGAACTGAGGTAAGATGAAGCAAAAGTTCTGCAAGTAAACAGAGAAAGAGAAAAGGCTTGGACTGATGGACATCAAATGCATCAAAAAATTTTCACCTGCTTTAGTCACTTTTGACTTTGGTGTTACACTCACAAAAACATGCATCAGCTTGTTAAACCTGAAAAGCTGTTTACTTTACGAATGGACTGATTCTGCCAAATGTGTATCTCTCAACACACTTACCCATGTAATCCTCAAATCTAGTGAGTGTGTACAATGTTTGGGTCAAACACAGACTGAAACCCACAACAAGACCTTGGCCTGATAACTCACATGCAGTCAGTGTGGAAAGGGATAGCAAACAGTGTCTGCTCTTCACTAGACTGCCTCCTACCTTGTAAAAGAAGTATTGCACCAGGTGGGCAATGCGAACATAGTAGAGATGCCCGTGTGCCAGCAGGAGCTTCTTGAGGTGCTTGAGTTTGGGGATGGCATAATCACTGTTCCTCACTGCCTGCCGCCCCTCTTTACCCTTAATACCTGGGACACCAAGGACAGATAATTGGACAATGCCTACATTGAACAATTACCTTTCCCTCTATTTGGAACACACACACCCTCACACATCACTCTTTTAGAGATCTCTTAGTCAGCTCTGGCATGAAATTTCTTACCGATGCCAACATGAGCTTCCAAAATCATGCTGACGTCGTTGGCTCCATCTCCGATGGAAAGGGTGATGGGGCTGCCTTTGGAGTTCTTCACCATCTTCACTATCTAAGGATGGAGCAAGATTGGATGGACATTTTTAAAACATTGTGAAACTGTAGTGGTTCACCATGAAAACTCCATAGTTTTTTTCATATAAGTTAGTGTAATTTAGTTGTTAATTGATGCCACTGACCTGTGCCTTTTGGAGAGGTGCCATACGGCAGCAGAGCACAGAAGTGCAGTTTTGACAAATCTGCAGGAACAGGCTCTTGTAGCGGCTAGAGTTGGAGTCAGGAGAGGAGTTGAGTACCATGGACAGAGTGGCTCCATCTATGATGAAACCATAGTCCTGGTTGGCTGTAGACCAGCTCCTACAAAACAGAAATGGAAAATGGGTTGAGGTTTAATGAACACCAATAATATAAATGCATTTCAAACCCAGTGGTGAACTAAATTTTAACTAAACTATTTTGAACTAAATTTGCAGAAATTAAGATTTAATTAAGATTTTTGTAGGTTAAATTGTTACCAAAATTTAAAAGAGCAATCTATTGCAAAATAATGTCAGTAAATAAGCTGAAATAATACCAGCCTTGACACTGACCTGGTGACGCCTGCCTTGGCCGGTGGTGCATCTTGTACAGCTTTCTTATGATAATCGAGTAAGAGCTCGTGCAGGCGTTCTTCCCGCTTCCTCCCTCCATCCTCCAGGGTGCGCACTGTTAGCTCCAGCAGCTCTGTGTTCCTCTGGAACAGCCTACATGCATAGCATGTGGACTTGGCTGTCTCCATCTTGTCCCCTGTCAGCACCCACACCTTAATGCCTGCCCCCTGCAGAGCCTCCATGGTCTCTGCTGCCTCCTCCTGAAGCCTGAGGGACAGGGACAAAGAGAAAGAATGAGTCAATAAAACATAAACACCATTCATTTAGCGATATTAGTACACCACCATAAACAAACAAGACCACCGATGAGAAGATTGGCAGCATCTACTGGCCTCTACATAGCATTTTACATTGCATGCCACCAAGTTAGATTTCGCAGGAAATGTGCTAGATTGCTTTACAGCACAAAATGATATTACTTTGTGGCACAAAACAGGAAGAGGCCGCTATTCTTCCAGCATAAATAAAGCTAAAGCGAGGAGGAGTGAGGACAAGTAGCAATCTCCTCTTTGTGACTTAACAACAAATCATGTGCAAGCACCCACCTATCTTCCACAGCAGTAGCTCCTATAAGACTCATGCCTGTCTCCACCTGGTTGTAAACAGCCATGAGCTTTTCCTCTCTGTCTTGCAGGGCCAGCCTGGCTTCCCTCAGTCCTGCGTCTGCTTGGGCATACTCCTCTGCACTAAGCTGCTTATAGGCTACACACAGTGTCCGGTAGCCCTCCTGTGCAAGAAACACACACACCACATTACAATAAGAAACACTGAATGAATCGGTTTTGGAATCAGTACAGTGATCTCAAGTTAAAGCCTTGTCAAATACACGTTACTGGAGTTGGAGAAGCAGGTGGCTTGTGTGACCCACCGTAGCATTGCGCTCCACATGCATGCGTATCCTGTCCACCTCCTCCTGTCTGACACGGGGGAAGATGGAAGAGTCTGCCCCCTTACAGAAGAGCAGCGCATCATCTGGGGTAATGTAGACACACACACACACACACACACACAGTCAGGCCTCAGGGTCGCCACCAGGCAAAGGTCAATGCAGTAAACCTCACAGTAACCCCATGCTCACCTGAATTGGATCTGACTATTACACTCATTCGCCTTCGCACTGGGTCAAAGTTCAGCACATGAAGCAACTCATACCTTTGAGGAGAAATTAAGAGTCCAAAATGGAAAACCTTTAGCCTATATTTTATACCAAAAAGAGACATTATATGAGGAAAAAAAATATTAAATATATTAGTCTCTTTGCAAATACTGCCTTACACTTCAACATCATTGTTCCTGTTGAGAATTTTCATGTTTTTGCTTTCCAGACCCAGGAATGTGAAGCCATACCTGCAGGTGGAGACAGTTATAACGCATGGTATACCACTCTTCTAGCAACCTCATACTACAGACATATTCATGTTTAACGGATTTGACAGCTCGGTGAATGAACGATACAATGATGGCATCAATCTGACTGAATGAGTAATCACACTCTTAAGCTTACCTCATGGCACCCTTGACCAGAGCCACCTCATCAGGTGAGGATGCTATGAAGCCTCTCTGCTCCTCTGGTCGAACCACCTCCCCATCCAGCCCCAAGCCATCTACCTGGTCCATCAGTCCATCCCCCTGACCCTGCTCTGTAGACTCCTTCACCTGCACGGTGTGGCACAGACACAGGGCCCGCAGAAACAGCTCCTCCCTCTCCTAATTACACAGCACAAAATGAATATGGCTTAATAGAGTGAAATATTTAATAACACATGTTATGTAACTAAATTCATATTTTTAAAATAGCTTCCTCTGTAAGACAGCAAACAAGAAAACTTTAAGACTGACTTCAAAAAATTCTTTACCAATAACATGGAGGCTGAAATATAAGGAAATCAGTCTCATAAGGAGGCAAAAACAAACCCACTACTACTAATGTAAACTGATTTGTAAACATGTGAAAACATCAGTGAGTAAATGCTTTTTAACTTTCATTAATATCATGATTTGTATCATGAAGGGCTGTGAATATGGTTAAGATGTGCAAATGGACATGTTTGTGTGAAAATATTGATATATGTTGAAAGATATATTTATGTACAAATCATACATATATTAATGGAAAAGTATTTATTCACCAATGTTTTTTATTATATTTACAAATCAAAACTTTTTTTCCAAATGGTGGGTTACATACGGTGACATATGTTTTTGCCTCCTTAAGAGACTGTTTGATTTCCATGCAGAAGTCTGATAACAGACAGCTTGCAGCCACAAATGCTGCCATATACAGTAGCTGGAGTTAAGATAAAGCGATGGATTTACAACCGTTTGTCTAAATTGACTTCTTATCAATATAGATGTTGATGTGCAACAGCTCATAAAGTGTTATCAGACAGCTGAGTGTTCATGTTGTGTGTATATGTTAACATGTAAAGGAGAGTTTATGTTGGGGTGACCTCTGAAGGGTCTTCTGAGCAATGAGCTATGTAATGGCTGTGTGTGTGTGTGTGTGTGTGTGTGTGTTTACAACAGATGGAGGGACACCACATCACCCACCCTGCCAGCGTTCTGCTGCAGCTTGCTCACAGGCCCATCTGTGACACAGAACCCGTCCAACTCTGAGCCTGCGTCCCGGTACTTGTATTGGAAGCCATCAATGCAGCACTCGATAAACTCCATGTTGTTCTGAGTGAGTGTGCCTGTCTTGTCTGTGAAGACGTACTCCACCTGCAGGCAAAGTGATTAAGTACATCACAGACTCTTCCAAATCCGTACAAATACACTTGCCCAATTAACAGGCTCCAACAATAAGACTGGGCAACTACTCCCTGGCAGAATTACACTGCATGAATCAGTTTAACAAAGCATCACTTTTAACTTAAGTAATGCTGATCTACGACTGCACCGTTTCACTTAGAATTGCAGTAAAAAGGAGAAATCAGGATGGCTCAGCCAATCAGGTCTAATGAACAGCAGCTCATACTTCAGTCACAGCAGTTTTCTTAATTTAGACTGAGGTCATTTGGTAGGTTAACATCTTAAGCACCCACAAAGAACTGGCTCTCACTGAAGTGTCCCACTGACCTTGTATATAAACCCACTGGTTACCAAAACAATTTTATTCACACAGGTCAGGAATTTTAACTTAACTTTAACTTTCAGACACAAAATCATAGCAGATTATACTAAAGTAAAAGAGCAATACAGATGCACAATTACGTGTTATCATAAAACAGCCTATATGCCATTCCCATATTGTTTAATTTGATTCTGTTCATCCCCTGACCTGTCCCAGCTCCTCATTGAGGTCCGAGGTGTTAACCAGTGCCCCCTCCTGGATCTCAGGGTCAAAGAAGTCCTTATCCCAGGTGATGAAGAAGGAGCCCAAGAACTTCTGCATCTCCACCGTCACGTACATGGATACAGGGATGATGAAGTTGAAGAGCACCATGAAGGATAGGAAGTCAGTGAACATCTTCAGGTACTGACAGAAAAACAGGAAAACAGAGCACATGTTTAGAGATACATATTAAGACCTTTATCACCACAAAAAAAAAAAAAAGGATTGGAAGCGTATAAGACCCTGTATAAAAAAGCAGACTCACATTTTTCACTGTTAAAAACATGATAGTCAAGTTGCTAAAATGTATCCTCACCAGATTGGTGTCCTTCTCCCTCTGGGTCTTCTGATTGTACCAAGGTTCATCCTGCCCAGGTTTGCTCTGCCACACATACTTGAGCGTAGTGCACACCAGGGCCTTGCTCACCAAGATACAAAGGTAAACCAGTAGGAAGGCATTTATGGACCTGAAAAACCCCCCACACAAATTTAAATTACTCAGTACCACTGGTAATATGATACCTTTTTGTGTCTTACACATACACACCCATCCCCTAACTCACTTCTCCACCGCAGAGCGTTTCTGAGACTTGCCCTGGTAGTTGAGAGCCATTTTTGTCTCCATGCCAGTGTAAACTGCCACACCTGAAGGAAGGAGAAGAGGAGCAGAAGCATGGGAATTGGCCTTTAGATACTGACTAAGCCTTAGACACATTATTCAGTTTGATGAAGTCAAGTTATACCCTTTGACTCACCACTGATTTTCTGAGTGTTCTTCAGCGTAGCCCCTTTCAGGAGTAGGTTCTCTGGGCCCAAAGACCTGAAAAATCACAGCAATTAACAGAAGAAGTTAGTTGCATGGAAGCTAAGCAGTCCATGGGCTTAACCCTCCATGTTCCAATTGGCAACCTGGCAGCCAAGTTGGCATCAAGTATAAAATACACAGTGGCAATTCATTACTGCAGTCTGGACTTACAGTGGTCCCAATGTTCTTCAGAAGGACAGTGACACGTTTTTTATATGGCCATTACAAAGCAGTCAATGACAAATGCCTGCTAGAGTGTTTTGGAAGTGCTGGCTGTAGCTGTGCCAGCCTGGTTTTACTTTAATGCTTGTTTGTAATAAAGGATCAATGAAGTAATGATTTAATGGTAATGTAAACAACTGAGTGTTTAAGCAACTGTGTGGGCTGATGTGTCTGTGCATATGCATGTGTGTATGTGTCGGGGGGGTTATCATAAAGAGAAATGCTCACCTCACTGCAGGCTCCTGGTCGTTCTTGTATATGTGCATACGCCCAACATATCTACAAATAATACAAAACATCCACACATGAAAACCAAAGGATCACATTGGTACAAACATGTGATACTTCGTGCATGTTACCTGTCACTTTGACAGCAATAGTCTGGATCTGAACTTAAGGCATTAAAGTCAAGCCATGCAGGACTTCTGCTTCTTTAATTTATGAACTGATAAGTACCCATCATGGCACCTGCAGAGTCTATCACATCACCATCTGTCCATCACCAGGAACTCACAGGAGGATGCAGTTTAGGGATCCAGCTAATTACTAGTGGTTAGCCAGCAGCATGCTGGCAATAACCCTGTCGGTTTTATTGACTGAAAAGTCAGCACCTGGCCCTATGGCTTCCTTAGCACGTCTCAAACGCTTCTCTGATGTCCAGCTAAATGGCAATGCTCTACTCGTTGCCCCTAGGGGGAGCCAAAGGCTTTCTGTAGCTTGAGCCTAGATGAGTAAGGAATCACTTCTGAGCTGGTCAGGCCAAAGCTGGCCGATTGAACTTTCCGTTCATTTCCTGGGAAGCCTCCCGGATATATTAGGCCAGCCAACACAAGTCATAATATGTCACCAAGCTAAAATAAATATACTATTTCTCACTGACAGCTCTCCATTTCACAATCATCGTGTTACTATTTGAGTCAATTAGGACATTTAAATTGGCAGTTGAGTTTATCCTACTCCCAACAAACCATAGGCAAAGCATACTTTAAGTGTAAATCTGTTAGGGCCATGTGACGAGTGCCTACTTGTAGAGGTCAGGCTGTGGCTGCTCACACTCGATGGTGGCGTTGAGAGATTCCAGATCCTTTTCTGTGTCTGGCACTGTGTAGTGTGTCTGGATAAGAGGGAGAGGCAGAGATAGAGAAAGGGCGTGAGTGTGTGAGCGCTGCCTAGCTCAGGTCAAGTGGTTATTTTAGCATTTACTTATCACTCATACATAGAAAGCACAGGGAAATGGAAAGACAGTTGCTGTGATTCACATATAAGACAATGAGGGGACTAGAGTGAGAAAAACAATGTCTTGAAAACAAATAGGTTCAAATAAATATGTTGATTATAGGAACTATACAAGTAATACACTCTATATCCCTTAAGCAGGGGTGGGAAACCACAGAGACATTTACAACCACTGCTGGAGAAAATGAAATACTAAATAATATTCTTATTTGCCCCTCCCCTTTCCCTACACGCAGGTTTTGCACTAAAGCCAAAATGAGGACCAAAATAGCGAGGGTCATGTAACCAAAACCAAAATAACTTGTACAATAAAGATATGGTGGTAAATACAAACTACTGTATCTAGGAACAGCAGAGTGGTTGATGTTACCTTATGGTTAGACTCTCCATCCAGACTGGCTGTGGTCACAAAGCAGGTGTCGTCATCCCTGCTAGACTGCAGCAGTATCAGATCACAGGGAAAGGTCTCGTCCTCCACCACCTCCACCACATCTCCAACCTGTTGAGACGAACACAACTCACCTGGGTCATTGACTTTTCATTGTTTTGCTTTCACCTCCACATCAGTGGAGCTGGCTAAACAGGAAGTTCCAGAAAGTTAAGTATTTGGAAATCAATTTAATATACTTTTCTGTGATTAATAACTTACATAACCCTATCTGACCTGTCCTCATGTGACAATCCCAGGAGATCAGTAGTTTCTGAGATACTCAAACCACCCCGTCTGGCACCAACAATCATTCCACGGTCAAAGTCACTTAGATCACATTTCTTCCCCATTCTGATGTTTGGTCTGAACAATGAGCAGGTGTACAAGTGTACCACTGAGTGTATAATATATACCTCTCAAACACACAGTCATGCCAACTTGCCAGCAGCTTCTCCCTGGCCACGTCTCTAAGGGGATATTTATTCCAGGGCATTTTGGCTGAACCGTAACTGCTGAACGGTACCTTGATCTTTTCACTCTCCTTCCGTATTCTTCGGCCGTCCTCTAGCACTGTCACCAGGTACTTATTCACCTCGTTGTCTGCCTTGTGCCGCAGCCAGTCCTCATAGCCCTAAGGGGGCAATCAAAATCAGAATATAAAGTACAACAAAGTGTGCAAGATTTTTTTCTTGGTGACACTGATGCAGGGACATATCGACAACTAGCGTAGTAACATAAGTACACAGTGGCACACATAGTAGAGGGTTAAACAGGACCTCATGCTGAGCGCACAGGGATAGAGACATACAACAAGGAATAGAATCTATCATTTAGCATTCTATCGTTATGTGCATGACAGCAGCACAAGGCTGGGCAATAATTCAGTATTGTTCTTTATTGTCTTTCAATATCCATCATATAGTGATGAAACTGATAGAATTATTGTAATAGAACAATTCTGTTGTCTAAATTAATGGTAAAAAGCAAATACAAATTAAAATGTCTTAGGATTATCATGATATTAATTTTGTCCATTTGGCCCAGCGCTACAGCAGCATGACACACACGGTGGGTTCAGCGGTAGAGGGGGAGGGTGATTGTCCAGCAGTGCACTGGAACAGAGTACGATGTACCAGTTAGGCCGAACAGGACAGCAGTATAGGGTACAAAGCCCTGTGTAGCGAAAGATCGTGATAGATACAGAGGGTGCAGGGATGCAGAGGGTAGAGAGAGGGAACCCACAGTGCGTGCCAAAGCCGAGCTGGAGCCAGAGAGTGGGGTTACAGGGAAAGGTGATGGGAGGAGAGAGAAAGTGATGCAGGGAGATGATGCCAGGTGGATGGGAGGATGAAAGGGAGGGAGGGAGAGAGAGAGAGAGAGAGAGAGAGAGACATTCCACGGATGGACAGTGGAGCTACACAGTTCACCTCAGCCTGACTAATAGAGGCAACAGGCTGCCTTGGTGTCTCACTTCAAAGCCTGGCTAAAGGCAGTCCACACACTATCAGTGTGTCCCATATATTTTTGGAAGGAAGTCCACCCACTATTGTGCATTTCAAAGCCCCAGCGGTAGGCTAACCAAAAAGCCAATCCTAAAACAATACATCTAAAGCTGGGACACGGCTGCAGCAGAGTGAGAGAAAGAGACTCTCCCCTTGATAATTTGTCTCTGTATAAAACACTCTCTCTCCATTTGCTCACATTCCCAGAGAGCGCATTCCCTTTTCTCCCCAATCAGAACTCACCAGCGGAGCACATTAATACAAAACCCAAGAGAGCATTAGTCACGTACTTTATACAAGACTCGCAGCAAGGAAGTTATCAAGGCGGAAGGACTTATGTTATGAAGAAGGAAGGATGATGAAATGCAATGAGACAATGTGAGGAAATGAGGATGTGGCAACAGCAGTCACAATAAAATTTCTATTATCAACATCCACCGGCCACACCAGGCAGTGTCTTACCTGCTTGATAGCTGTCACTGTGATCACAAAAAATAAGGGTAGGCCACTGGTGACTGGGCTGGTGGGGGTGTCCACTATCACCTATGGGCACAAGAAAAAACACAAATTCAATATTGAGAAGTATACTGTGAGCAACACTAACAAATACAGACACTGACCCTTCTTCAAACTCAAATGCTATGGATGGAATGAATCACTACCAAGTCCTACTACAGCACATGCCTGCGTGGACACAGGCGGAGGGGTGTGTGGTAAGGGTTCAGAAGGCAGGGCTCTCCTTCTTAACTGCAGGGTGTAGCCTTTCTGTGTGAGGCCCTTCTACCATTTCCTAAATATCTACATCAGTATGAGATACAGGGACATTTTGTGTCTGGAAGGAAGCGAGCACACGATTTCTGGACCACAGAACTTCTAATCAAATGGGCTTAATCTGCAGGCGTGCCAGGCCTACTGTGTTTCTGCCCAGGCATGGGAGCAGGTCCTCTCCTCCTAATGAAAGTCCCAGCACAGAGCATTGCTGGACCAGCCTCACCTGCTGGAGCTATGCGTGAAAGAATGTGTGTGTGTGTGTAAAATGAGAAAGAGTAGGACCAGTGACCAGGTAATCCCAAACAACCGGGTCAGGAGTACCACCTGACCAGAGCTCCCAGCCAAAACCCCAACATACACAAACAGCTGTGTGTTTGTGTGTGTGTGTGTGTGTGTCCTAAATCCATCACAAGATGGATTTACCCAGGCATTCCCGATCCTGCAGCCTGGTCTCCCACTGAGACAGAACGTGTTACAGCATGAAGGCACACATGCACACACACACACCTAGACATCCTGCTTGTTGGTATTCTGACCAGGACCATTACAAGCTGTCAGATAGACATCAGCTCAAGTAAGAGCAAGAGATGTGTTGAGAAGCAGTCCCTGGTGTTTTCCCTCACATGTGCTCTGACTGAGAATGAGACAAACCCACTGCTCGCTCAGTAATCAACATGTGCAAACCGACACACACAGACACATACTGTATACATACAATGACACGCACACACACGCACACACACGCAGTGTGATTCTAGCCTACCGGAGCTTTACTGTGATTACAATTAACTGGAGGATAAATCAATTAGAAGGCAGCGATGGTCTACTGCACATCGAACCATTTGGAGGACTGCAGAATCAGGAGGAAGAGGAGAGTCTGCATTATATTTGTAGTAGTAGGCTACTCCTGTCAGAAAGAGGAAAAAGTAATAGCTCTGCTGCAGTAGCCCCAGGTGTAGCGAGCCAGGTAAGGTTACTAAATGTTTCAATAGAACACTATGTGTACACTGTGATGTTATATGGGGCTCTGACTCATTACACTGGGCACATTCCCCCAGGCCATGTAACTGGTGGATTATTGAAAGGCTGGCTCCAGCAGGATGCCAGAGGATAACACCCTCCTGAGCACAGATGTGATGAAGGTCAGAGAACAGTGATGGAGCACTTTATTTTTTGATCTAGAAAATTGATATTCCACATCTCATCTTGAGGTAGCTGGACTTGCTGGCCGATTGTAGAAATTAAGAGAGCTACTGCAGGAAGTGCTGAGGACAACTCGTCTCTCTGATACAGTAGCCAGATGGCCAATCCTGACGGGAGACCACGCTGCAGAGTGGCTTCTCTCAACCTGCGTGTTGTTTGACTGAGTTATCTTTGCCACTGATTTACAGTCTTTGCTTCATCTCACACTACAAGACTATATACATTTTCATACCATGAAATCAGACAGATTTGACAAACATAAATGTAATGAGAGCCATGATCCCTGTATGAATCCCCAGATGCCTCAGTGGTACTACTGTTGGAAATACTGCAGCACCATACACACAACCTTCAGCTACTGTACCACCACCACCTCTGTTCGAACATGTTCCCAAACACTACTCAATTCTCCTAGAGCTTGTTTTTTCACACAACTACACTATCAAACCACATCGACATCAATTAATAAAGAAAAAGACCCCTCCAATCTCCCTGGCTCGTCCCCTCCGCAGCAACTCAAAAGTCTAATATCACAGCATAGGAGCGAATTGTATGCGGTAGATGTGCTGGTGTGATATCAGGCTGCTACACGTGCAGAGTTGAGCAGTGCAGAGCCCTACATCGGAGCTGGGAAGTATGTCAGAGTGAGCGACAGACAGCAGGTCCCTAAGGTCCCAGGGCAGCACTGGGGGCCCTCTCATCCTCCTCCTCCTCCTCCCCTCTCTCTCTCTCTCTCTCTCAACGCCATCTCTCTCCCTCTCTCACCCCTGCTCCATTCCTATTCGATCACAACCAGCAACGGCATGCAGGGCTATTTATAGGAGAGCAGTGCTTTTTTATCAGCCTGTGTCTATTTGTGGCACTCAGAAGTATAGAGGGCTTCCTGGCTGCTGACGTCAGCGGTGCAGCGCTGCAGAGAGGGAGGGAGGAAGGAGAGAGAGAAAGAAAGAAAGAAAAAGAAAGAAAGAGGAACAAAGAGAGAAAGATGGAGAGAGAGAGAGACCCAGTGACAATGGGTGAGACAAAAAAAAAAAAAAGGGAAGGAGAGAGTTGGGTGATGCATGAAGCTTGGTTACCAGTGGGGCATTTGCATGAAGCCTCTCAGAGGATGTGAAAAGGTTTATTTCTGTCTGTGATGCGAGTACAGTGTGTGCACAGAGTGAGTGTACCTGTATGTTCCCCCGGCTCTCTCTCTCTCTCTATGTAATATAATAGCAGGCTGCGTGGGGAAAACTGAGCGGTTAGGATAAGGAGCCTCTCCAGAGAGGCTGGATTAGTGGAGAAATGCCAACCACATGGCAGCTTGGGTAAACACTGTCAGCAAACCCAGGACACCCACTGACTCATACTTCACACACGCAAGCACATACATTCAATGCAATAACACGCAAACAGACATGCTACACAGTGTTTCCCATACAATTTTAATATTTGGGTGACCCTCCCAGGTTAAGTCAGCCTGCCAAGTAAATTTTGGGTCATTGCGGGTGCCGTAATGCATGAAGCTGGCAAGTCTCCCCAATGCAGTTTTCAAACAATCAAGAATTAATGCTGCCAAGTGCTGAAAGCGTGTTAGATGACTATAATTCACCTATGACGCAGCACATCTGTGCTCCTTCGAGCCATGGTGTGTCTCTACCGACACAAATTGAATGGAGAGACAATTTGAGACGTAGCCTCAATAATCAGATGGAAATATAATAGTTAATGTTGCAGTGCCATTGGCTTATACTAGATTGAGAGACTTTAGTACCTTGAGTTACTGGGCTCTCTAAATGAAACGTCAACCTGACAGTGATGGTTTACTCCTGCATAAGCACACAATCATATTCACACCAAAACACACACATCCATCCACTGAGCACACTACAGACTAAAAACAGACAAAATGGGGAAAAAAAGGATAGAGTCAACTGTAAATGCAGGTGGCAACAAGGGACAGAGGAAAAATAAGCACTGTCGTCGATCTGCTATTGACTTGTCACAGCACCACACAGATATTGCCCAATTTAGCACAGTGCTAGGCTTCTGGGAGCAGTCGCTCAGTGAGCTCATTCAGTCAGAATGCTACCATAGACAGTGTGTCCCTCCTGAGTGGGCCCTACACCAGCACCTGTTTACACTGGACAGACTGTTTGCTTCTTTAGTTTAGGTTACGGCTGTGGAGGGAGAGTTTAGTTTCCATCTCCGCAGATCAGAGAAAGGGAGAGAAAGAAAGGAGGAATGGAAGAGAAAGAACAGATGCAGGCGGCAAACATCTTCTTTTTTCTCTTCCATTGCCTACTCCATCATCAACAGCCAGATCCCAGAGGAGGGGAGAAGATAGGAGACAAGAGTTCACTTAAGAGTACGGAGCAAGGGAATAAGGATGTCAGCTGGTTCTTTTTATGTTAGCCCTCGTGGTGAACTCAGTTTCCACTTATGAGGAAAGGCCGACACACACACACACACACACAAGGAAGACTGGTGTGATGGCCAATGTCATTTTATAATGGGGACCACAAGTGAGGAAAATTTAAAAGCCATTTGATGTCAAAATATTCAGACAGAACTCCTTCCATCAACAAGCTATCATCTGATGAAGATGAGGAGTGCCTTTTGATTGTCACTATATCAGTGACTGATTATCTTAGCCTGCCAGTTGTGTACACTGCATAGGTTACTGACTTGAGTGTTTTAGCTGTAATATTGCCTATCCAGATATGCTGCTCTTAGTAAGTGAATAGGTTTATTGAATTAGCCTCACAGGTGGAAGCCACACTGTTCACACTGTGTTGCCCAAGAGTCCCGTCTCATGTGAGATAACTGAATGATCTATACGAGCACGAAACACTCCAGGTTTCCAAATGGGCAATCCATTCAAGCGCACTGTTTTAGTTCTTTAGAATCATTTTGGCAACAATTTCCAATTTGGGCAATAGCAATAAAAATGGTGGGGAATTCAAGACGCGCTGCTCAGGCCTAAATGGAAAATAAAGCCATTTCACACCTGATGCAAGTGTACCCGTCAAAAACACACATACAGTTCACACATCCTGTCTCTGTTTCACACCTGCTACAGCCACATGCAAATATCAAGTTTGCATCCACCCACACACACATGGCTTGTTGGCATTTTGATCTCAGTTGCACACATGTGCGCTGACCGCACACACCAATTTTCACACGAGCCGCACCCATAAACTCATTAGTCGCGAACCATAAACGCAATCTTATCTCTACTTCTTTTGGTCCACTCACAAGGAAAGCCCTTACCTGCACCAGGAAGATGATGAGGAAGTAGAAATTGGCAATTCTTCTAAACTGTTCAAACAGGTTCTTTGGCAGAAAGTTCCACACCGTATACTGTGGGGAGAAAAAAGAAAGCAACAATTAACTGACAGAGAAAAGCAACCAAAGGATCTACTACAGTGTGTTGAGGGCTCCTTTCATGCTGCTTATCACAGTGTAATTTTCCCTTTCTCAGGTGGTATTTTCTAACCTCATTTCAAGGAAGAGGTTGTTAGAGAAAGGCATTGCAAGGGGAGAGGGATTAGATGCATTCAATATTCACTGGCTCTTGCGTGTGTATTCTCCCTGAGCTGGGGAAGGGAGGTTGAGGAAGGAAGGCGACTTCAATAGCTTGGTGCCTCTCTGATCTGCCTATGGCCCATGGAGCCGGCCCTTAGGGGCCCACAGGTATTCCATTGATTCGGATTAGAGACTTAGCTTCCTAATTCGGCTAGCCCTGAATGGAGAGCCGATTACCTTATCAAACTGTTACTGTGCATTTTTTTCCTTTTTTTTTTTTTTAAGTGGCCATGACCGCTGATACTGGTAGCTGAAGTGACACTTTTATCTGCCCAAATCCCCAGGAGACAGCTGTACAATGCCCTGGTGGTAACTTAAGCCACACAAAAATGTACTAGGGTAAAAAACACAACACGCACCAACACATCCAAACACACACACACAGCTATGAGGCACCGTTTATGAAGGGGAATGACTGCATGGGGAGAGTGTTGAAATGCAGCGGTAGCAGAACGGCCCATCTCATTTTGCCAGAGAGAAAAGTGAGTGAGAGTAATGAGAAAAGGGGGGCGGCAGTGAGAGTGCCTCTGTTTGAGTGTGACGGTGCAGTCAAGGAGAGGGAGGAGAGGAGAGGTGGAGATTGGTCGTTGGAGAGCGCAAAAACAGCAGGATGATGGAGGGCAGAGGCATGGAGAAGCATAAACACTACAGCCGGAGTAATTAAAGACTGTTTACACTGACAAACTGGAGGGAGCCAACTGAAAGGCTCATCCTCACTGGGGAACCTCTGCACCACTGTAAATCCCACTGCCTTCTTCCTCTCACGTGGCTTCATTCTCTTCATCACCTTCACCCCTCATATCCATAACCCAGCCAGCTGA
>OOFE01028300.1:0-11825 GCA_900323365.1 Monocentris japonica
TTCTCCCCTCTTTCCCTCTATCCTCCTTTTCCCTCTCCTCCCTCTCTCTGTCCCCCTCCTCTCTGTTGGGTATAGGGGCCCTGGCCTCCCTCACCGCGTACTGGCTGGTGACCCGTCCTCGACCCATGCGTCCCCCCTGTGATCTACAAGCCCAGTCTGTAGCTGTAGAGGTCGGTGGATCACGGCTGCTGTTGTCATCATTGTGTTTAGAATCGTACAGATACCATTCATCGTTGACGTAGGGGTGTGCTCTGTGTTTAAGGAGTGTTCTCGTGGGTTTTTAGGGCGAGCCCAGCTGTAGGCGATCCGCTCTACTTAAGGATGACTCGCTACTAGACTTTTACTATGATGACACCAGGACAGCCTATGACATGTTCCAGAGAGGCCTGAGGATCTCAGGTGAGCTGCTCTGCTTCAGCAGGACGATGGGGGACACTTTCATTAAACATGTTCTTTACCTATCTAATAATCCCATAATGATCCTCAGTTTAACTGTATGATCACATCACTATAGGATAAAACAAATGACTGTTGAAACTGAACATTTCAATTATAGCAAAGCCCAATATCATAATTTCATCACATTATTGTATTAAAAGATGATAAATGATAATATTGAATTATTGACCAGCCCTAATTATCACTATAGCATTAATTCATTCATTCCATGCTGAAGGTAATGATAGAAATGAGTTTTAACTTTTGATGGATCACAGAAAATTGGAGAAAACCAATTACAAGCTTCATAAGCATAATATTAATGCCTAAGAGCCCTTTACAGATGAAGCCCATGCAAAATGAGCAAAACCTTCTAATAAAGTTAGTCTGAACTGACGAGACTGTATTGTGACCCACAGGAAGTGGCCCGTGTCTCGGCTTCAGGAAGCCAGGGCAACCCTACCAGTGGATCCCTTACACCGAGGTCTGACAGATGTGTTTGTGTTTGATGCTCCAGCTGTCATAGTGCTTCTATATAATCTGTTCCTTATCGATGTTTGTTGACTGAGTATCCCGATCTGTCAGGTGGCTGAGCAGGCGCAGGTGCTGGGCTCTGGGCTGTTGGCCAAAGGCTGCCAGCCAAACCCTCAGCAGTTCGTTGGGATATTTGCACAGAACAGACCAGAGGTACACACACTCATCCCTTTTTTGCAGTGAGAGATTTGTTCCCACACTGCTTGGTTACCTGTGAGCTTGAGCTTTACTTTTCGGATAACTCTTAAGGCTGGCTTGAGGAGGGGGGGGCATGATCAGCATCCCTTGAATTTTGAAATCTTTAACCTACTTTTAACACATTTACAGATGAGAATCTGTAGACCCAGGAGTTTATTTTTTTGTCTCTGTCCTGATCTGACTATTCAAGATTTGAAATTATTGATAGTATATGTCTATGTAGGTGTGCATGCAGAAATCTGAAATCTACCAAAGAGAAATATTGTTTTAAGATCGTCAGGCAAGATGATAAAAGCGAAAGATAATAGTAACTTATCTATCAGGGCCCCTTGGCTTTAGCACAATCCACCCAAGAACACATTTATGTGGTTTTGTTTTATTGAATTCCAAATGCATCGGGTCCAGTTTTGAAACAATACTGTTCAACATATGTTCACTATAATAATCGCCCTAATATTGAAAGTCTAACTCACTGAGTTAATAGACAGGAGGAGACTGGAAGTGAGTGTAATGGTGTTGCTCTGTCTCCCTCTGCTGGCCGCAGTGGATCATCTCAGAGCTGGCCTGCTACACCTACTCAATGGCAGTGGTGCCTCTGTATGACACACTGGGGCTGGAGGCAATGGTCCACATACTCAACCTGGGTGAGGGAACAACTGCTAAAATAACAAAGAATGCTTTGTGATTTCATCTGACTCAAAATGTAAGCAGTTACTGTTTTTAACATTGTGCATCTTCAGCGGAGATCTCTCTGGTAATCTGTGACCGCGAGGAGAAGGCGTTGTCCCTCTTGGGGAACAAGGAGCAAGGCCTGACACCGACCCTCTCCTGCCTGGTGCTCTTCAACGATTTCAGTGACGCCTTAGTGGAGAGGGGGAAGAAGTGTGGCGTGGAGATTTTGAAACTGGCGCAGCTCATGGTGAGCAGGGTGGACGTACTAAATCATTACAATGGCGTCTCATTTTAGGCTAGCTAGACTTCCTTTTAATTGAGTGGTTGATGGTAATATGTTCATTATTATGGAACACCCCCTGTGTGCACAGGACCTGGGGAGACAGCACCTCAAAGACCCTGTGGTGAGTTCACCGCCTCTCAGCAGCTACATCACCGCATCAAAACGGCTCCAGTAAATACACAACTCCCCTGTAAATGCTGGGATGACAGCTTTATCGTTAGCCCTCTCCCATGAGACATCATTAACACTCACTTGTAATTAAGGGTGGAGGAAGCTCGTTGTCATATTCTCATATTTTATTGCTTGTCTGCTGTAGCCGCCCCAGCCCCAGGATCTGGCCGTGGTCTGCTTCACCAGTGGAACCACAGGTACTGTGTGATCTCATAAGTCTCCCCCCCCATAATCACCCCTGTCCTCCCTTACACTTAATTCACTCACATCATTAGAAAAAAAATGTCCATCACCACTGGCTAACAGCCTCTCATTATGGTCAGGCTGTAGTTTCCTATGCTGCGCAGGGCACTGCAATAATGTCTTGTTTATTTATCCAGGAAAGCCCAAGGGAGCCATGATCACCCACGGCAACATCGCCTCCAACACGTCCTCTGTTATTAAGATCCTGGAGGTCTGTCTACACTCCACCGCCTTCTCTAATTGAGAACAGCCTCACAGCTTCCATCACTTCCCATTTGCCTATCTCTATGTACACCTATCTCAAAACTGTCCTCTTCCCCGCTGTGTCTAATGGTATGATTAATTGGATGTTTGATTGCCCTTGTAGCTGGAAGGTACTTTTAATTGCCCCTGTATAAAGATTCTGCCATCTACCTGCCATTGTAAAAGCTATATTGAATGTTTGATTGCCTGTGCAGCTGCACGGTATGCTGCTGTGTGAGCGTAATCTCTCCCTTGTGTGCTTCCTATTTTTCCTTGTGTCTCTTTTTAGGGTTCGTTTGTGATCCAACAAGAGGATGTGTCAATTTCCTATCTGCCACTTGCACATATGTTTGAGAGGATGATTCAGGTAGTTGATCATCTGTCGATCTCTTATGAGCCTTGTGTGTGTGTGTTCGTGTGTTCGTGTGTTCGTTCGTGTGTTCGTGTGTGTGTGTGTGTGTTCGTGTGTTCGTTCTAAATGAAGCCCGTCTGCGTCTCAGGTCTCCATGCTCTGCCACGGGGCCAGAGTAGGATTCTACCAAGGGGACATTTCTCTCCTCATGGACGACATTAAAACTCTCAAACCCACCTTCTTCCCTGTTGTGCCCCGCTTACTCAATCGCATCTATGACAAGGTCAGTAAATCATTTCCCATCATCCCATGAGCACACAGTCAGCTGATGCTATGATTCACAGCTGTTTCTAGCAGTCTTATGATTAACATGACCCTTGGTCTGTTCTGAGCATTTGAGCCTCATTTCTATTTCTGTGTATTTTGTGTAAAGATCCTTGGCTCTGTGACCTCTCCGTTGCGACGGGCTTTGCTTCACTACGCTGTGAGGAGGAAGCAGGCGGAGCTCAGCAGCGGGGTTGTACGTAACAACAGTCTATGGGACAAGCTGGTGTTCAACAGGATTCAGGTCAGTTGCGTAAAGCAGCTTTTTGACTTTGACCCTGTTCTCCTGTCATTTTCCATCATAACGATAAATTCTGGCACATGATGATGCATTTGGGTCTGTCAACACACACATAAGATATACAAAAAACCATGCACACTCACAGCATCAATGTGCCTTTCTATCCTGGTCTCTCTTGCTTCTGCTGAATGTACATAACCTTATTCAGTATGATGCCATTGAACTAAACAAAAAAGAAAAGGCCCATATTCAAGTCTATTTATAGTTTGTTCAAGTATTCAATGTTCTGCCCAATGCAGACTATTCGATTTGGTAGTTTGTTTACATTGTCAGTCAAGCTTTGGGTGCTTGTGGGAGGGTCCGTTGACCCTATAGGACGGCACCCAGGCAAGCAAGATGTAAGTAGCTCTATAGTGAAGCAACGGAAGAGACTTAGATCAGAATGATCGATGAGAAGAGGGTCCGGGTCGAAAATGTCTGTGGTTGTTATGGTGGGAAAGTCGCACAGTGGGTTAAAGCATAACCTGCGGGTTTCCTTTGGAATATGAATGTGGACTACCTCTGTTCCAGGCCAGTTTCGGAGGTAATCTGCGGTTTATCCTGACCGCATCGGCACCCATCTCCCCGACTGTGCTGTCCTTCCTCAGAGCCACTCTCGGCTGTCTGATCTTCGAGGGTTACGGCCAGACTGAGTGCACGGCGGGCTGCACTTTTTCTATGCCAGGTGATTGGACCGCAGGTACGGCTCTGACTCCACACGCCATCTAAGCTGGTTCTCACAACAGCTTGCGGTTGTGTGCCTGCGGCGGGTACTCCGGTCCTGAATATGCATGTGTTTGTCAGGTCACGTTGGTGCACCCTTGCCCTGTGCGATGGTGAAGCTGGTTGACATCCCTGAGATGAACTACTGTGCCAAGAACGGCGAGGGAGAGGTGAGATGGAGTTGGAGACGAGTAAGTAATTATCATATGTGTTACCGGACCATCTGCTGCCTGCTAATGCTGCTCGCCGCTTTCTTCTGTGTTAGATCTGCATCCGTGGCCACAGCGTGTTCAGGGGCTATCTGAAGGACCCCGAGAGGACCGCCGAGGCCCTGAACAGTGACGGCTGGTTGCACAGTGGGGACGTGGGCCAGTGGCTTCCAGTGAGCTGAATGGCAATCAGTCTATAGGTGACCAGTATGATGATCTAGACCCTGTAAGTGAGCCGTTGTTTATGTTTCATACCTTTTCCATGCCAGAATGGGACACTACGCATCATTGACAGGAAGAAGCACATCTTCAAGTTGTCCCAAGGAGAGTACATAGCTCCAGAGAAGATAGAAAATGTCTACATGCGCTGCGTCCCGGTACTGCAGGTGTTTGTCCACGGAGATAGTTTAGAGGTACTGTGGAACAATGCGCTATATATATGCAGTTTGAGTCATATTCTAGTTTTAAAGCAACGACCCTGATAATTTCTCTTGTATTCCATGCTACCAGTCTCATCTCATAGGCATCGTTGTGCCTGACCCAGAGGTGTTCGGGGACTGGGCGAAAGATCAGGGATTTGTGGGATCCTATGAGGAACTGTGCCAGAATCCAGTATGTCATATCACCTAATTGTGTAACAAGCTCTGCAGACTTTCACAGTCCTGTATGAATTTTTAAAAAAATGACCGGATGATGGGTCTTCCAACAGGATGTGAAGAAAGCCGTATTAGAGGACATGAGAGCTGTGGGGAAGGACGCAGGGCTCAAGTCTTTCGAACAGGTGAGGAGTCTCCACCGACTCGGCTCTCAGTAGAAACCTTCGAGCTACAAAGACCCAGACCATTTTGTCATGTCGTACCTTTCACTCTCTTCAGGTGAAGAACCTTCACTTGCATCCAGAGATGTTCAGTGTTGCCAACGGCCTGCTCACCCCCACCCTCAAGAGCAGACGTGTGGACATCCGCAGAGTCTTCCAGGAACAGATCTCAAGCATGTACAGCGAGACAGCCACTTAAAGGACACACACAACGAAAGGTTACCGGTGTCCACTGAGGACAAAAATGTGACCAGGAGAATAGGAAAACTAGTTAAAATTGTAAACGTCCAGCAGTGCCTTACTCAAAATCTATATTTTGGAATATTGGCATTTTGCTCCAGGGAACTCAAGTTTCCATCCACATGTCCACCTGTACCTCTTCTAGCACATATGTGTAACATCAATTCTTGACATGCCATGTCTAGAGAAATAACACTGAATGCGACCAATCTTTTGTTGCATATTTTCTCCTTGCTGAACACTACAAATGATGCTTCAAAAAGCACCCAGTCATAGTGCTCAGCTTATTGGTCAAATACATCTTAGATGGGTTTCGTTCAGGATCACAATCCTGTCCTGACTAATTCACAGCCTTCATTCACTGGTAGTTTGCTTTTTTTTAAAAGTAAATTATCCTGAAATTGTAGAGAAGAAGCATCCAGCAGTTACGTCACTCCCATTTATACTTCCCTATTCCTTGCTCAAGAAAGGATTAAAAGGGACGCTGTTACATGTTGCCCTTGGAACCTTGTTACTTTTGGATTTGCATTAAATATTGTATTTGTAAGTGAGAAAGAATGAACTGTAAATACTGAGAATTATTGCAGAGATTTGTTGAAGGGACGCTACTCTGACTAATTCCAGTAAAGGAACCGAACAGAAATAAAGATTAGTGACTAAGCAGTTTTGTGCGATTAACCATTGTTTTTTCCATGGCAGGAGTAATATAACTACAATTTTGGTGTTTTTACTTAAACTCAAGGCTTATATGGTCCTTCATGGTAGAGCAAGTTTCATTACCCTGGGGCCATGAAACCACTTGATATATGTTCATGCATGACTGTCTGTCTAAACTAAAGTTTTGAGCCATTGTCTGATCATTATGCAGTAGATATGATACTTAAGTTCATCATGGCAACAATAAAACAATTGGCTGACAACAATGCAGATCATTCAAAAACTTTCTATTCTCACAGATGATTTATTTTACGATTGATTGTACAAGGAAAATAATGTAAAAGCTGGTCTGAAAACTGTCAAATTGAACAGATTCCTGACATTAATAAAACCCACTCATGTTAAAGTAGTCACTCAATAGTGTTAAAAGTCAACCACTACTACAACTTTAAAAAAAACAAAACATTAATTAATAACCAATAAAGTAGCTGAAACCATCAGTCTCCATTTCAGTACACAGACATTTCAATAGGGTATTTCCTTCAGACTTCGTTCATAATCTTCATAAGTTCAACATCTCGACAAGACATTTCACAAGTCCACTGACATGGGACCAGTCAGTGTGCACATTTACCATCCTGCCACATGTTCATCATACTGAGGCGATACCTGATACAAGGTGGAAACAAAGGAGAGGAATGACTGTATGATTTGGTCCGAAAGCAAAGAAAACCAAAATAATTGGGCCTCTGCCTTGATTTGATATGGCATGTTTGGTATGCGGACAAGAGTTTCAACAATGTGTAAAAGGTTCTTCCCTATCAGAGGAACTGTTACAACAAACAATAGAACAAAGGATGCATAGTGTTAGTTAAAGGCGGCTGTGGGGACATGATCAGTATTTTCCACTAGAGGGAGTGACAGTCTTGATTTTGGACAGTGACTTGTTCCTCTCCTAAGATTTTAGGTAGCAGGGCTTTCAACACCGCTGCACAGGCACAAACATGTCTTGACAGGCAAGTTTTCATGATGTCATCTACACAAGCAGGACAATGATGTGGGGACATTATGCACTAGTTCATCCTGTATGCCTCAATAAAGAAGCTCTCATCCAACATGGCACAGAGCTTAATTAGTGATTAACCCCAAGAGGTTAATTGTAGCAAATAATACAGAAATTAATACTCTCTTGTCCATAACTTCCACAGCACAGTCTCCTTTGACACACTGTAGTGTTATAAATTCAGATTTGTGTCACTGATGATCCAACTTTACACAGATCGCTTTGCCAGTAACATAACGGATGTGAATTAAAAGACATTTCCTACATGGGAAACAAATGCTCATAAGGTTTAAGTGTGACCATGTTCATTAGTTCTGAGAAGAACAGTTAAAAAAAAAAAACAACATATTGGCTTATATTGTAGCACTTGGCTGATGGCTTAGTAAATGTGGCATTTCAATTGCTTTGAGTTGCCGAGGCTTTGTAAAGACAGAATGAAAACATCAGAAGAGAGCAGTGCTCCATGGGAGTACAGTGGGAGAGAGGGATGGGGGGGGGATGCAACAAGAGAAACTGATAAACGAGTTAAGGCCGTCGCTGTCTGTTGGAACTGTGCGGAGGAGCCTGAAAGAGTGCAATCCATTCAGTGAGGTGTGAAAAGGAGGAATGTGTTGTAGATGCCTTCCCTTCTTTCGGTCTTCCTCCCTTAGTCATCGGCGACAATAGACAGAGCACGCAACTCGCTGAGCTTGGCCTCGTTTTCCCTCTCCCTCTGTTCGTCAGTCAGCCCCGCCTGGTCGATCTGGTCTGTTAACTCGCTGAAGATCTTGTGCATTTCAGTGAAGTACACCACCTGAGAGGTAGGGAGGAAAGCAGAGGTGGTTAAGTCAATGTGTGGCGGCAGGGAAAAGAAACTAAACCAAAAAAAAAGTGGTAAAAACAGGACGGGGTGGATTCACAGAGAGAGCACACTTTTCTTAGATGCCTCTCAGGGTCTTAGAAAATTTCAAATTCAAATCTGTTACTTATATATCCATCTTCAACCTACCCAATCTGAGGCTGCTGGTCTCATACCCCTTCAACCCCACTAATGAGAAGTGATTCAAGAGGAGAAGAGGGAGTCCAAAGATATCAAACAACTCCAACAAAGCCCCAAAACCCAGCACTTCAGTGGGTAGTGACCCTGCCTTTTCTCTCCCAATCTGAACAAGAGATAGAGAGTGTTCGCTGAAAGCTTTCTTGACACATCCCACCCCTGCTTCTTCCCCTTAGTTCATGAGTCAGGCTCCCCAGAGAGTTGCTTTGATGATTAATAGACTTTAATCACATTACAAGACTCCAGAAGAGTGGGCAGAGAATGAAAGTACTGGGAAATACAACCCCTTGAAACCCACACACATCTCAATATTTATTCATGCAGCGATGCATACGGTGCTGTGCTCTTAAGGAGGCATCATTGGCTTATTTGTAATTGCGCGCGTATTCTACTGTAGGCTGAAACAGTAAGACAAGCCATGGAAGAAGTTCTTAATAACAGTCAAGACCCAATAATGGATAGGTTAAAAATCATGCACCTTGCTTAGAAATAACATTACTCTCAGTCATTGGGCCACTAGTTGATTTTATGCTATGTCCACTGGAAGGAAAAGTCAAAAAGTCTCAAAACCTTTTGGTAAATGCATAGTCTGAAAGCCTTTTGTATGTTTATACAAAAATCTGCCACCTAAACCACATGAGTGGGCCTTGAGTATTGGGTTACTGCTGTTTGTGGGGGTAAAGCGGATACATTTCATTTCAAAAGTGGCTTGTTAAAAGGGCCATCGGAAATGACCATGTGACCAATGATGATAATGTACACCAGATCAGTGGATGCCCTCTTTAGTATAGAGACTGTTTCAATTAGTCCTGTCACCACAAGGAATAAACCCCGTCTGACAGGACTGTGACCACCTACTGGATAAAAAGGAAACTTTGGGTAAACCGGAGCTGTAATTTGCACAACCTCTGTCAGGTCATTTTTAAACACCCCTGACTGCTCAATATATATATGGAAAAGGCTACACTGTTCTTTCACCTTTTAGCCTAGAAAAATAACAAAAAGACTTAAAGTATCATTCAACCCAATCCTTCATTGTTTCTTGACAATTGCTTCAAAAAAGTAATTGCAAAAGGAAAAAGTAAATCACTTTTCAAAACATACGCAACAGAGAATACATAAACTGACAGCGAAAACATGAATTCTATCAAGACAATGTCTCAATTCATCAACATCTGTACAGGTGGACAGGTCAGGCTAGTGCAGTGCGTCCCACTGACAGACGCTGGATGGGACTCATGGTAGTGAAGCTGGAGGCTCACAACAAAGGCAGCCATTGTGCTGTTTCTGCTGCCTCTGGGAGCTGAGCATCAACACTGGCTTGGAGGGAAGGGAGTGGAGATCTAAACTGAGCACATGTAGTTGGGCTGGGGATGAGGTCCACTGGTCTACTGGCCACCCACGTGTGTGTGTGTGTGTGTGTGTGGGTGTGTGTGCGTGCGTGCGTGCGTGCGTGCATGCGTGCGTGAGTGAGTGCGCAGACGTACAGTGCTCATGCATGTGTGTGAGCTATATGAATGAAAATAAGAAAATAAGGTGGATAGGATAAAAATAGCGTAATAAATAATGAAACAAGAGCCTTTGGACCAAACAATGCTACAGTATTTGTGGATTGAAAAGGCAGGGAGTCAATCGTTCAGTTCCTACCAACTATGTACTAGTCTTAGGTACAAAGTACATCATAAAACTCCATAATTGTCATTAGGTCTAGGATAATCTGGTTTACCAATTAGGAGTGTGCAAGTGACTGTCCCAAAGAGGAAATGACTTGGCTGGGCAGGTCTGGAATGGGGGAGGGGGTGATGGTGCCGCTCACACAGACGCCCAGCTGCTTTAAGTGAGCCAGGAGCTCCAGGTTAGAGGGAGGCTTGCCGGGCCGCAGTGGAGCCAGAAAGATGAGGCCTTCCTGGGCTAAAGACAGTAGTGTGGGCCGTCACTGGGGGTTAATCACATTAGGATGTGGAAGGAGGGAGACAGCCAGCCAGGATTATACACTCCCTTCCTTTAGACACATTCTCCACTGTTTAACCAATGGTCAGAAGGCGTAACAACACACTGTGGGGTGTGTGCGTGCGTGTGTGTGGGGGTCTTCAGAGGAATCACTAACCTGCGCCCGGATGAGTGCCTCAAAGCTGGGCTGGAAGTAGTCGATACGGCTGTGGTAGAACTTGGGCATCTCCTCCAGCAGCTGCTTGTTCTTGGCCTCAAAGTCTTCCCTGACTGGTCTAAGCTCCTCTCTGGCCTGTGGGGGGGTGCAACACAGGCCACCAACGTTTACTATCAGTTATAACTTCACACAGCATCCCCTCATTTCACCAACTACAGTTTTCTTTATAGTTCATAATTCTGCTTAAAAGGTTGCATGAGTTGCCAATTATGAGAAAAACAAATATCTGCGAAGAGAAAGGAGTTGGTTACAAACATTTCAGGACTTAAACAGTCATTACTGTCCATTTCTTTTTGTTCATAAAAAAAGATGTTTGCCTAATTCCCACGGAGAGGCAGTGGGAAAAAAACAGAAAAGGCTGTAATCACGACCACAGTGAGGAGGAGTGGGTAATGTGGGCAGACTTGGCTGTGAGTGGACTCCAACACCACTGATCTGTGTGTGAATGTATTAGTGGGTAGTCTACTGTAGGCTTGGAGTTATGGAATGCACAATGAAGTGTGAGAGTATTTATTAGGGGGGTGTTACAGTGAGAATACAACATATTGTTTAACTACTGCATTACCTGTGTCAATTAATATGGCTCTCTTCACCTTGATAAGTTTTCTTTACACATGCCAGTTGAAATGGCGTGCTCACTTCTTGTCAGGATCATTTCTTTATGTGCAGAGGAATTCAAAGGGCAGGGATGTAGGGGCCTCTTCAAGGCTTTGTTCCCCTGACAGTGCTTTTCTCAATGTGTGTGGGTGGCTTGCCATGTGAGGATGTGTTAGAGGCAATAGCATAGGCAATACTGCAACGCTATCTGTGAATGTGTGCGCTTCTGTAGTGGCCTCACAGTGTGTGCATACGCGTGTGTGTGTGTGTGTCTACAATTCTCAATTACGTGCCTGTAGATGTGCAGCAGTGCCTTTCTGAAAAGGCAATACTTGAGAGCCTGGTAGCTTGCGTGGGTGAAGGAGTGCACATGTACAGTATGCATGTGCTCAACTATTTTTGTTCATATCCAGTCAGCATTTGTGTCTTGTTCACTTATTGCGCTCTATTCAAAATACGGGCAACTTGTGAGAGCGAATGAACTCTGCTCTTCTGCAGGTAGAGGGAGCGTTTGAGTGGACCAACACGTGCACCAATGTGAGCTTTAAAAAAAAAAAAAAAAAAAAAAAACCCGACCG